>JAVXUP010003781.1:0-53486 GCA_033070095.1 Escallonia herrerae | reverse complement strand
TTGAACAATAAAAGCTTAAAAAGGGAGGCTAAACTATAATATTTTTGCATATTTCAACAATCAGCTGTTGAAGAGGGTAAAATTAACTAATGCATCTTTAAGTGACAAAATGTATGAACTTAACTAAAACAGGTGTGGATAGCTCCACCTAAACTCTAAACCCTAAAATCCTAAGTTATAAACTATAAACTGTATAAAATGATCCCAAGAGGTTAAATGGGTAAAAAAAAAATTCTACAAAATACGTTTTAAATTTATAGTCTACAAAAATTTAGGGTGTTTTTTTTTATTTTTAAAAGGGTGAGGCAAAATTACAATAAACTTGGGTAAATTCTAATATTTAGTTGTTGAAGAGGTTAAATATTCACTACTATATCTTTTATTGACAAAATTAAGAATTGCATTCAGCAAGCAGGAGTGGATCTAGCCCAGTCGTATAAATATGATGCTAAGTCCTTTTCGCCTTTAAGGAAAACCTATCAAAACTTAACCTTAATATTTACCAACATCAAAATTGATAAACTGAACACATTAATTTTCCTACTCCTTAGTGGATCGTTCCTAAATTCAAGTATTATCACGTTCTTTATTTATATATTGTTTAAGGTGGATTGCCTATTGCATCTACTAACTTTTGCATATATATGATACAAACTTAAATTTATTGTCAAAGGACTAAATCAGATTATCTACAAATTCGACTAGGTTTTTTTTTTTTTTTGCTTAAATGATAAATTTATGTGTTATTTTGTATTTGGTAAAATAGTGGGTTGTTATAGTTTTCTTAACTCTCAAAACCTTATCCCATAGGTAATATTTTCTTACCTTTTGTTTTGATAATTACAGGTCTTATTATTTGATGAATGATTTGGGTTAATAATTATTGTTGATGAACATTTGTTGAGTTTGTATTTATTTTATAAACATAATGGTTATTTATATAGAGTGAAAACTAGATTTCTGAACATTATTGAAATTATTTCATTCATTACCAATCTCTCATATCAAGTTTACACTTTCATTTTGTAATAAAAATCTCAAAAGGACACACATACACACATGCGTGCGCACAGACACACACATATATATTGACTTTTTAGATGAGTAACTGAGGTATTATAATATAAATTGCATTAAAAATAAAATTCTTATGGCAAATATCTGCCAAATTACATGCACAACTAAATTAGTACCCTTATTATTATACTACTGAGATGAACAAGGTGCTAAGTAAACATAAAAGAGTGGTATAGTGATGATATTTTGAATTTTAGTGGTGATGTTTGTAGGAAAAATGGCTAAAACCTTATAAGTGAACAATAGAAAACATTAGAAAGATCCTTAAAAGATACAAGTACTAGATTTGTTGCCTAAACAATTGAGTTTTCTATATGTGCCATGCTAGATCTATTGGGTTCATTTGATTCTTGGTTTTAATTAAAGATGTAACATTTAAAATTTTAACTCCTTACATTTTTACAAACTTTGCTTTACGTTTATTAATCATAACTCCTTTCAGTTAAACACTTTATTATTGACAATCCTTTTTGGGTTAATTTTTTTTATCTTTCATTAATATCACTTAGTGTTAATTCAAACTTTTTCTCAGTTTCATTTCCTAGACTTATATACATGCCATAAAAATATATTACAAAAAATTGGACAACTCCAATAAATATATACACTTAACACTAATTGTCTTTGTTTTTGTTACTTCAATATGAAACTTATAGTGTTTGAGAATTAGATATTTGTGCAAGATGTTTGAAACTGATTACAATGATAGTGTACATTGGAGAACAAGATATAATATGAAAGATTTAGGATTCTCTTTAAAGGTAACTTGATGTAACAAAAGAAATTAGTATGGTAAGTAGTAACAAATATTGATGATAATTGACATTAATAATTTAGGTTAGAAAGTAAGACTATATTTTGAACTTTCCATAATTCAATTATTTAATTAGTTAGCAATTAACAACTGATTTACTTATTACGGAGTATCATTTAATTACACTAGTCATACGAATAAATTTTAATTGTGTTTTTTGACCAAGATTTATGACATTTTTATTTCAAAGCTCTATATAACGTGCAAAGCACGTGATCTTTACTAGTAGAAGTAAAAAGCACAAACTACACATGCAACCTTGGCTTTTGCGTCCACGTTGGAGATGTAACATCCCAAAATGAAAAAAATAATAATAAAAAAACATTTTTAGAGGATTTGTAACAAATAATATGTGTTATTCAGTACAGTTTTTGACCTATTAAATCTTGTAGGAAAAGAATTGTCTCTTGGTAGGAGGGAGGCTAATGAAATATTAGAAATCTACTACATAATGTAGTGGACGGTAGAGTATCAATGTATAAAAAAATTTCTTCATTTTTAATAGATTCAACATGTCTTCTCAAGAATCTCAAGTACCACTAACCATAGAAAAACATGTAACTAATTATAAAGCAACCTATATTATGACTTTCTTCTAAAAAATTGTGACCTATCGTCGTTAAAAGTACAATTATGTAACTGACACGAAGAAGGAAGTAGTAATTGTGTCGCTAAAGACTTATCTTGACATATACCTTTAGCGATGAATATAATTAATAACATTATAGCAATTTTATGTACGGCAACTACCCTAGAGTTTCATAGGTTTGAGCTTGTAATAGATTTAATTTCATTAAATTTAGTCCAAGTCCTATACTCAATGAACTACCCACATTTTTTTTTGTTGGAAACGGAAATTGCATTAAACTAAAACACAAAGTATAACTTAAAGAGCACAAACAAATGTTTGGCTCTGGAAACGGAGTACCCAAAAGTACAAATAAAAAGAGCACAAGCAGAAGTTTGACCCTAACAGGCCAACACGGCCTTGACAGAAATTGGAAAAGATAAGTATTATCATTGTTGGATTTACAAAATCCAGATCAAATGATAACAGAATGGAAGAGCTGCAGTGAGGCATCAATTCCAAAGGCCGCTTGAAGTAGCAGTTTATATTACTACCGTGATTGTCTTCGGATCCAAATGAGGTAGAACGAGTTCCCAAGGCTAGAGCAGATTGATCTGAAGCTCGAAGGGAATCGGTATCCTCCATCTCGTCTAGATCCGTCCTCTTCCCCCCACAATCTTACTATATTGGACTCACGTCAGAGAAGTCAACCCAAACCAACTGGATTGGAATTCCAGTGATGATGACGAATCTGGAAAAACCTTTCGGATCTAAGGGTAGCGAGTGGGAGGAGTAAGATTGTGGCTGAAAGACTGCCGATCTATGGGCGGGGGTGGAGATCGGGGGTGGAGGAAGGTGGCGGTGAATGGCGGCACAGGTGGGTTGCTGAGGAAGAGAGAAAAAAATATGCAAAAAAAAGGAAACAAGAGAAGAGGGAGTAAAGAAATGAGGGCCTCCCCTTTCATCCTTACAGCCATGGAAGCCGAAGGAGGAAGGGGCGAGTTGAATCTACGGAGAAGAAAGCTGGGTTTTCTGGAGAGAAAGGGGCGGAACTTCCTGGGGGAAAAGCTTTTTGGAAATGATCAATGAACTACCCACATATTTGCAAAGCTAGCCAGCAAGGGTATAAATTAAGCCATGGAACCTTGTGCTAGATCGGCTAAGAAGAAATAGGTGAGGCACCAACAAATGGAAAGTTTCTGAGACTAAAAACAGAGACAAATCACTGGGCTAGGGTTGTTCAATGAAGAGATATAGTGGCACTTTTTGTTCGATCACGTGCGAGTGAATTCTATGCTTTGAGATAAGGGTTTGCTCGCTCATTTACCCCAATCTAAAGTCTTATTATAAATATGTTGATAATCGAAATTGCAATTCCAAAATATTTTGTCACATCATGTGATGTCTTGGCAATCATAGTTGCATTGATTTTTTTTATTTATTTTTTAGATTTTGATTTGTAACGGTTTGACTGTTACATTGGAATTGCTTTAGTTTCAATCGATTTAGTTCTTGTAAGGGATATGTTGATGCTCTAGGACCTTAATTAATTAGATTGTTAGGATAAATTGAAATATTTAACCATGTGCTTTATTTATTGTCTTTCATTCGTAATTTTTCATTGCCAGTTTTTAAAATAAAATTAAAATTTTGTATCTTCTTCGTTCTTTGTCCAATTCCAATGTATTTACACTTTTTGAAAGCTTCAAAAAGTCTAATACAACCTTTTAGTTTTGACGTTTTCTCAAATCTTGCTGATTAGTATTCAAAAATAGCTTTAAACATTTCTCTACTTATTTAATGCAAATATAATCCTTATTAGCATGTTTACAATCGATCTCGAGGACATTTCTGCAGCCGATCCTATCATTTCTGCCAGAGCTGGGTAGTAATAATCATTGGGGATTATGGAGACCTGCATCCAAAGTTGGCTATGGAGAATTGAAGAGTACCGTTTTAACACATGGAAACCAAGGTTTTAAGAGAAGGCAGGCATCAAACATGTTCTAAGGGCTGTCTTAAAGAACTAGCTCTGCATTATCTTGGCAGAAGACAGAGAACAAAAAAACATGTTATAGTATTTAGACAAAGACATGCCCTTATAAGAGCCAACAATCTTGAATACGTTTTTAGACTTTGCTCTTAGAAAAGTGGCGGAGTCATGGAACTTTTCAATGAGGACCTTGTCTTTGTTAAGTTGGGTACTAGATAATTGAGGGATATCTAAAGGGTATAGAGGATCCGTTAGGTTAATAAAGTTGTCTTCAGGAAAGTTGTCTGCTTCCATCATGGTGAGCAGGACCTTTGGTCAAAAGGGTTATCGAGAAAAGAAGGGAAGAGGGAGTGTAAGGTACTGCATGTAATCTGGGCATACCCATATTGGGAAATAGGGAAAGCTGAAAGTGGTTATAGAGAGAAGGGAAGGGGTGGCTACTGAAAGGGGGTGGGGATAAGAATGGGAGTAAATAGGTGGTGTGCAAGGACCTGAGAAGAGGTGAAGGGCGGCTGGTCATATTTTCTTGACAGGGATGAGAAAGGGGAAAAAGAGGTGAGAAGAGAGAAGAAAGAGAAGGGACAACGGTCACGCGCGAGAAGTGATGCTCACGTGCTTATGGATTAAATATTTCTAACTGTTGTTGAACAACAAGGTTTCTTCTAACACTCTAAAGATCTTAAGTGCCACAAATTAGGTCATTGTAGTTATTTTCCTACTAAGTTATCGCATAATAATAAATCACATTTTGGTGCGCTCCTTTTAATAATGAAATTATGCTAAAGATCAACCATAACGTTCTAGTATCTTAATTGACCCAAAAAAAAAATTTTAGTCAATTAATCTAGAATTTAAACTAAAGTCCTTTTTTTTCATTTACACTCATTTTTTAAAAAATGTTGCCTTGAAGTTTTCAAAAAATAAAGTTAACTTCCATCAACAACCTTCTCTCTCTAACTAAAAAATCTCTCCACTTTCTCTCTAAAAACAGACAGCCCACCGCCGCCTCCCACCCAATTAAGGGCGGAACTACGTGGTAACAAGGGGGGAGGGGTTGAAGCACCCCCTAATTTTTTTTTGGGAATTGCACTGAGACCCCGTTCTCGAGACCCCACACTAGTCAGCAATCACTCTCTCTCTCTCTCTCTCTCTCTCCCCTTGATCGCGAGGACCGTGACCGTCGGCGAGGACTAAGCTCAGGCCGTGACCATTGATGGCTACCAACTCACCACAACGACCAGTCCAGTGACGAAGGCCTTATTTGTTTCACGAAAATTATTTTTTGAAAAATGTTTTCCGCATTTTTTCAGTGTTTGGTGCATGCATAAGTTTTTCATAATGAAAAATGATTTCCAATCACACTTATTTTGAGGAATAAAATGTTGGAAAACCATTTATCGATTAAAATTTCATAAGTCATTTTTCGGACCACTAAACACACACCCACACTCACACACGTGCGCGCACACCCCAAAACACACACACCTGCACACGCGCCACGCCCACCCACCCACCCACACACACCTGCACACGCGCCACGCCCACCCACACACACACACACACACACACACATACCCCTCACGCACCCATGCCAGCCCACACGCACAACACACACACACAGAGACACACACAAATGCCCCCCCAACACACATGCCCGCCACCCCTACCCACACACCCACCCCCTACACATACATACACCAGCACACACATGCCCCTCACCCCCACACACTCATACCCACACTTACCCACTACCTAGACACACATACACACACCCCTCCCACTCACCCACACACACAACAATGCTCAATCAGTGAAAAACACATCCTTTTTTTGTATAAACATTTGTATCATTGTACGACACCCAAACAACAAAAATAGAATTCTTGAAAATGTTTTCAGAAAATGCTATTTTTTAGAAAGCGTTTTCTATGAAGCATTTTTCGTGAAACAAACAGCGCTGAAGACAACCTATTGTCTGTCGACCTCATCGAGCAATGAGCTTTACTATCCTAGGCGTGCCTAGGTGCACTCTAGGTGCCTCGCCTAGGGCTAGGCGCAGCCCCTTCAAAAAGGCGCACGCCTTACATGCCTCGACGCCCAGGCACAAGGCGGCGGTGGAGGCGCAAAGAAAAGCCCAAAAATTCTAATTTTTGATTTTTTTTTGTCATGGCATCATCTCAACCGTTCATTATTTTTTATTCTTTATTTCATAACATAATAAATCAATATCTAAATCACAAAAAAAAAATTAAAAACCCAAATCCCTAATCAATCAATGATTGTTGTACTATTGTTTATTGCGCTGGCGTCCAATCGGACCGTCCAATCTCCAATTGTTATCCTTTTTAAGTAAATATACTCCTTCACTTTACCTTGTAGACAAAGAAGATGAAATTAAAGAGGAATCTTTACTAGACTAGGAGCTTATGATTTTTCTTTGAGGAAACACATTCTTGCTTTAGCCTTCACTAATGATAAGGTTGATTTTGTCATAATTAGTTAGCATCAACTACTTCTCATTACATCTGAAACTTTTTCTAGTGTTCAAAGTTTGTTAAATTACCATGTTTTGAAAATTTTTATATGAATATATTGGTTTAATGTATTAATATCTATTTATTTTTATTTGCGCCTCACTTCAGAAAGGTGCGCGCTTGCGCCTTTCATAACTATGGCAGTGAGCACTGTTGCAACGGCCATTGACTCACCGCGACGTCGTGACGCCCACCAGATCTGGAACTCCGCTACGAGGCGACGACCGTGACTCACTCTGACAGTTGGAACTCCGACCAGATCTGACTCCGACCACGACTGACTTTGATAGGGCTCTTTCTCCTCATCAAAATAGCAGCTTTGGTACAAAGACAAAGGAAGGCTCAGGCGACGAGATCTAGAAGTGCCGAACTGATGCTGACCGACGGCGACGAGGCTCTTCTACTAACTGTGGTCTGTAATGTTCGGCTTTGTCTTTCTTGTTGATAAAGCTCCTCGCTCTTACCCCTCTCTCTTGTATATTAGCCCTGAGTTTACTTTTTCACCTTTCTCTTTATCCCCATATCTCAGAACTCAGAAGAATTTTGAAAGACGAACAAAGGGCCACCCCGTTGCTTCTCTAGTTGCCACCGGCTGCTACCACATCGCCACTGGCACCGACTCCTGGTCTCACAGCTTTCGGCTGCTACCCTTACTACCGACCTGACTTTGTGACTCTGTGATTGTGAGGTAATATGTTAATTTCAGTTTAATTTTAGTTTAATATGTTAATATTGGTTTAATATGTTAATTTTTTTAATTTCAGTGATTATATATGTTAATTTTAGTTTAATTTCAGTAATTATATAAAGGTTTATAATATATGTTTGATTAATTTAATTTTAGTTTAATTTCAGTGATTATATAAAAGATTTAAAATAAGTTCTTAAAAAAAATTAATATTATTTTACTAATAAATTTTTTTAGTGAATTCGATATAATTTTTGCACTCCCTAAAAAAATTCCTGGTTCTACCCTTACACTCAATGTTGTCAAAGGTGCACTCATTGCGCCTCGCCTAGGACTAGGCGCAATCCCTTCGAAAAGGCAGGCGTCTTGGCACTCAGGCGCAAGGCGGCGGTGGAGGTGCAAAGAAAAGTCCAAAAATCTTGATTTTTTATTTTTGCATCATGACATCATCTCAACCATTCATTATTTTTTATTCTTTATTTCATAACATAATAAATCAATATCTAAACTACCAAAAAAACCTAAAATCGCAAATCCCTAACTAATCAATTGTTGTATTGTTGTTCATTGTGCTAGTGTCCCTGTCTCTAATTATTATTCTTTTTAAAGTAAATATACTCCTTCACTTCACATCGTAGACAAAGAAGATGAAATTGAGGAGGAATCTCTACCAGACTGGGAGCCTATGATTTCCCTTTGAGGAAAAACATTTTTACTTTAGCCTTCACTAATGATAAAGATGACATTGTCATATTTAGTTAGGATCAACTACTTCTCATTAAATCTTAAACATTTTCTAGTGTACAAGTTTATTAAGTTACCATGTGTCTGAAAATTTTTATGTGATTTTTTTTAATTTAATGCACTAATATCTATTTATTTTTATTTTGCGCCTCACTTCGAAAAGGCACGCGCCTGCGCCTAGGCTCCTGAACCTTTTGCGCCTTAGGTACGTCTGTGCCTTTAATAACTATGCATCCAGTCTATTTACTTCTATGTGTGGTCTTTGGACCACTTTTTGAGGTCGCCGACGATGAAGATGGCAGATCGCGGTCGACTCTTTGGATTCCGACAGCCTCACCTAAGATCTATGTGATCTGGGGTGGCAAGTTGATCTTTCTTGCTCCGCTAGTGCGGATCTCACCAAATCTGATCAGATTTAATAGATCAAATGTGGTCTATTAGATTTTGATCCTCTCAATCAATAATAAACGACTTCGGAAGGTATGTTAGTGTTGTTTATGGAAAGAGGAAGCTTTAGTTTCGGTTTCAAGGCTACTTTTTTTTTTCCCGTCGACGATGGTTGAAAAATCACCGGCGGTGGCCGAAAATATTGTCGGCTATGGCCAGATTTCTTACTAGAAGTTGGATAAAATTACAGTGCAAAGGACTTCCTACTGGGATCCTCTATTTTTTTTTCCCTTGTTCTGATGATTGTGACTGTTGGTGTAGATATAAGGTTAGTGGGTGTAAGGGTTGTTCCAGTCACAGGGGGTTTGTTGGTGTTGGTTTTTTGTTACTTTTGTTTCAGGTTAACCGAGTCATCCTTTAGGGGGGAAGGGACGAGATGAGGGGGTGGGTGGGAGGGGGGAAGTATTCTCGGTCAATTTGGATACTACTGTAAGGGTGGGGTAAGGTGGGGCGGGTGCCTAGGTCGTTGGCATCGCCCCTTGTCGTAATTGGTTTTATTTTTCTCTTTTACGGCTGGTGTGTGGAGGTGGTGGTGGATGGAAGTATTTGCAGTGACGAGTACTCCCTTGTTTGGACAACCGGCCTTCCGGTTGATGGGTTAATCTGTTTTGTACAGTGGCTTGAGAGCTAATATTATTGAAATAGTTATGAGTTGTCATGACTTCCGTTTTTACTTTTCTTACTACACTTGTTTAGTCAAAAAAGGCTTAGTGAAAATTTTATAACTTTTGCATTATCACTGTTATTCTCTCGTTTATCAAAAAAAGAAACAAAGTTAAATGTGATTATCCATCGAGCATGTGGCACGTGGCATATGGCATTCATATAGACTACTTATCTTATGTTGATCACGTTTAGAAGTCTCATTTCATACCTTGGTTAAACCATATATACGAAAAATTTTGTTTAAAGATCAACAAATAACATCCTAAGATCTTAACTGACAAGGAAAAACATTTTTTCTTGAAATGAAACTAAAATTTAAAGAAAAAAGTAAAAGAAACCGGTAAAACTGACAAACAAACCCCACTTTCCGCAACTTATTACTCTCCACTTTCGTCCTTAAAATATTATCACCCGAAAATTTTCAGCGAGGAAATAGAATGCAATTATCCATGAACGCCGACACTAATAACGACTTTCGATCATCCATTTACTAATGAAGTCATTGCTCGTTTATCGCTTTATCCGCCGTCTTTTTTGGTTGTTGAACCCAAATCAAATTCTTGAACCCTTTAAGAAAAAGTCCCATACCACCCGCGAAGGTGGCAAGAAATCAAGATTAGATTGCGTATAAACTACTAGAGGATGTCCTAAACTTATCATAAGATTTCATCAGGCAATTTATCAAGAAGGTGAAACAGAACCAAATCAAAGAGCGAGCCTTCCTTTCTCAAACAATCCAATTCCTCTGTTTTGTGTGTGGCTGCGCGCGTCAAGTGTGTAAATTTCAGGACTGAGAGAACATGGCAGTGGAGGATGAGTGTCATGGACACCCCCCACAGGCCCCTAAAGATCAGAGTAAAGAGATCAAGGGCTCAGCAGTTGCCAACAGCTGTGACCACTGATGCAGTTTAACAAAAAAGCAGCTCAGCACGTGGAAGAGAGGTGGCAACAAAAGGGAATGGCGTGTGAGCAAAAAGAAGAGAAATCTGTTAGCTATAACAGAATAGACAGAATAAATGTTCTCAGCATTAAGTGTCATTATCATTAATTAGTGAGATCATTGTCCATTTAGCTGAGTAATTAGCAGATTATGTCTTAAGTCCAGTTAGTTACAATTCTGTAATTTGGCAAACAGTTGTAACCAACTCCACCCTATAAGTGGAGCAGCAGAGAATGAAAGAAGAAATGATTACATTGGCCAAAACCCATTTCCTGGTTCTTCTCTCTTATCTTCTCTGTACAAGACCCTTCTCATATTTCATCTTTGCGAGCTCTTCTTTTCCATTTTCAAACTGTTGTTCATATGAAATTGCATCTGCAATCCAGTTGGTTCTGACAATTGGTATCAGAGCAGCTTCGATCGACTCATTTCCAACTAAAAACTTCATGGGGTACAATACTCGCCAGGTTCACAAACAGAACCAATTGGATGAGCACGTGACTTAATGGAGGCTCAATTCACGGATCATTTCGGTTCTATCGATGACCAGCTGCTTGGGCTAAAGAAGTCTATCTCTGAGTTACCTGAACTGAAAATGGCGGTGGACCAGTTGAAGGAAGAATTACCTGAGATGAGGCATTCCTTGACTGAGCTACATCAGATGATGCAGCATCTCATCCATTTCAAAGAGGAAGAGGGATCTTACAGTAGGCATTCTCGGCAGAGCAAAGGTCCAGAATCATCACATAAAGAGTATTTTCAGAATACAAATGGTAACTTCTTCTCCAAAATGCCTAAAATTGAATTTCCGAAATTCTTAGGTGATGATTCCTATGGATGGGTCAGAAAAGCTGAACATTATTTTGAGTTTAACCCTATGGTTGAGCAAAATAAGGTTAATTTTGCTTCCATTCACTTCGAAGGACAAGCTGAGTATTGGTATGGGGCTTACATTAAAGCTAAGGGAAAGGTCCTTTGGCCAGAATTTGTAAAGGACTTGCATGCTAGGTTTGCTAAACTGTTCAAGGAAAGTGTAGTAGGGGAATTCCATAAACTGAGGCAACATTCTTCAGTGGAAGCTTACTACAATGAATTTGAGACCATTAGGTCTATGATGGTGAGTGAAGGTTGTCAGTTTAAGGAAGAATATTTCACTCAAAGTTTTATAAGTGGATTAAAGGAGGAGCTTATAACTGAGGTGGAAAAGTTTGAGACTAATGACCTATCTAGAGCCATTTTCCTTGCTAGAAAACATGAGGCTAGCCTACACCAATCTTGGCATGCCCCAAGAATTTCTTCCAGACCCAACTTACCTAGTTCGAACACAACTCCAAATGCACCAAAACTCCAGAACCCCGCACCCCCTTGGAAACCAAGGCCAGCAAATGCCTTACCGGTAACACATTTCAACCAACACCAACTGAATATACTACCCAGAAATACCCAACCAATTCTGAACAACCCACCCACTACCCAAAAGTTGACTAAAGGTTTCTTTGATGAGAAAAGAAGGAATGGATTGTGTTATTGGTGTGATGAAGCCTATACCCCTGCACATAGTTGCAAACATAAGCAGTTTTCAATGTTAGTAATGGATGAAGAGGAATTTGAAGAGCCCCCTCCTATATATGATGAAGAACCCCCTGCTCTTCAAACTAATGCACAAGAAGGGACTGAAGAGAGGATTGAGATAACCGTCAATGCAATAACGGGCAATGCTACCCAAAACACATTCAAACTATGGGGCCAGCATGACCGGAAGACATTTTCCATTCTTATTGATACTGGTTCCACACATAATTTCATAGATCCAACTACTGCAGAGAAATTGGGGTGTGTCATTACTCCATCAAAACCCATGATAATTATGGTGGCTGATGGAAATAGAGTCACTAGTGACTCAATATGCAGGGACTTTTCATGGACTATGCAAGGAACAGAGTTCGAGGCAAATCTTATGCTGCTGCCACTTGGGGGCTGTGACTGTGTGTTGGGGCTGGAATGGTTAAAGAAGCTGAGACAGGTACAGTTTGATTTTGAAAGCATGACCATGACTTTGACAAAGAATGGAAATCAAATCACTTTCAATGGAGGGGCTGCACCTGCTGAGATTAAAATGCTCTCAGCCAAAGGTATGCATAAATACCTTACCCAGAATCCTGGAGCTTTGTTTGGCCACGTCTACACTATCACCACACTTCCATCAGGGCCTAATCAAGAGCATCAGTTGACTGGTTTACTGCATGAGTTCAGGGACATTTTTGAAGAACCAAAAGGATTACCCCCACCTAGACCCCAAGACCACCACATACCACTGATTCCAAATGCACAACCCATAAACATTAGGCCTTACAGGATACCCTATATTCAAAAGACTGAAGTAGAGAGAATTGTCCATGATAGGGGTAGCATATTTATGAGTCAATTCTGGCAAAAGCTATTCAATTTGTTAGGTACTCAACTGAAGATGAGCACTACTTATCACCCACAAACTGAAGGTCAAACTGATAGGGTCAATCAGTGTCTAGAGACTTATTTGAGATGCCTTTGTGGGGGAAAACCAATAACTTGGCACCATTGGCTTACCCTAGCTGAATACTGGAACAACACAACCTATCATTCCTCTCTTAGGATGACTCCTTTCCAGGCCCTATATGGCTATTCACCAAGACTTATTAATGTAGGTAGCTTTGAATCTACTCACATTGCATCACTTGAGTCATACTTATCAGAAAGGAGAAGAGTACTGGAGTTGTTGAGGGACAATCTAGTCTTGGCTCAAGAGAGAATGAAGTTGTGTGCAGATAGAAACAGGACTGAAGGGTTTTTTGAAGTGGGAACTTTGGTGTATCTCAAACTGCAACCATACAGGCAGCCAAGTTTGGCACTAAGACATAACCTCAAGCTTTCTCCTAAATACTATGGTCCTTACCAAATCATAGCCAAGGTGGGCAATGTAGCTTATAAATTAGCCTTACCACCTAACTCCCAAATCCATCATGTCTTCCATGTGTCACTGCTCAAGGCAGCTTTGGAAAAAAATGTACAAGCATGTTCAGAACTACCCCCTGTTTCTACTGAAGGACATGTTCTTCTCGAGCCTATTAAAATTATGAAGAGAAGAATGGTGAGGAAAGGAAACACCTATGCCCCTCAAGTTTTAATTGGATGGTCCAACATGTAAGAGGATGAAGCTACATGGGAGGACTGGACAACAGTAAAAGCCAAGTTTCCAGAATTTATTCGCATGGAAGAGGAAAATTTTAAAGGGGGTGGGAATGTCATGGACACCCCCCACAGGCCCCTAAAGATCAGAGTAAAGAGATCAAGGGCTCAGCAGTTGCCAACAGCTGTGACCACTGATGCAGTTTAACAAAAAAGCAGCACAGCACGTGGAAGAGAGGTGGCAACAAAAGGGAATGGCGTGTGAGCAAAAAGAAGAGAAATATGTTAGCTATAACAGAATAGACAGAATAAATGTTCTCAGCATTAAGTGTCATTATCATTAATTAGTGAGATCATTGTCCATTTAGCTGAGTAATTAGCAGATTATGTCTTAAGTCCAGTTAGTTACAATTCTGTAATTTGGCAAACAGTTGTAACCAACTCCACCATATAAGTGGAGCAGCAGAGAATGAAAGAAGAAATGATTACATTGGCCAAAACCCATTTCCTGGTTCTTCTCTCTTATCTTCTCTCTACAAGACCCTTCTCATATTTCATCTTTGCGAGCTCTTCTTTTCCATTTTCAAACCGTTGTTCATATGAAATTGCATCTGCAATCCAGTTGGTTCTAACAATGAGGGAGATGAGACCATCACCGCCGTCGAATTGGCTGACCAACTTCCACAGGGATCTGGTTGTGGGGGCGTTGATGGGGGGCGTGGTGCACACCATAGTTGCGCCCATCGAGAGGGCCAAGCTGCTGCTGCAGACCCAGGAGAGCAACGTGGCCATCGTGGCCGGGCCACACCGGAGGTTCAAGGGTTTGGTCGACTGCATAGCCCGCACCGTTAGGGAAGAGGGCATCTTCTCGCTGTGGAGGGGCAATGGCAGCAGCGTCTTGCGGTATTACCCCTCCGTCGCCCTCAATTTCTCCCTCAAGGTATTGCCCCCCCTTTTCTTTTTCTTTTGTGTTTACTTCGTTATGTGTTACATATTTGTCTATGTATTCTTGATTGATTATCAGTTTACGCACTTTGCTTTCATAGGTTTTGTCCCTTTTCGCAAATATATAGGATAGAATACGAAATATGTAGACGTTGACTTGAATTGGATACTTTCTCCACTTCATTGGATTTGTGCCTGTCGACTTTTTGAGAACTCCTAGAGTAGATGTAGAATGGATAAACATTGAATGGAATGGGAAGAGCTACTGCAGATAAGATAAGTATCATATGGCAAGTCACGTTAGTGTAAAGACAAGGAGTAAAGCAAACGTTGACATGTCCTAAATCTATCCTAAGAACGTGCAAGAAATCAGTAAGGACAAATCAGAAGGAACGGAGGGAGCAGTAATTGAAGATTAAATGAGTGTTTGATAAGTCAAACTAGGGCTTAAACAATGACTAGAGTCGATGTTTACATGCTCAAATCGAACTCTAGGAATTTGCAGAAAAGTGAAGGGGGGCAAATTTATGATACAGAGGGAGTGCCTTTTTGGATATTAGGGTTTGTTGATCATAGTTCAAATGAAGTAGAATTTCCGATTTCTTCAATCTGGGTGCATGTATTGTCCCAGAATTAACATGAATGCACGCAGAATAGACAATGATTATATGGTTTAGGACTTGTTTTAAAGATGGCTTGTTAGAAAAAGGTAGGTTAGAGGTTGTTCATCTTAGCTGACGTGGTAACTATTTAAAGGCCTACTTATTTGTTGATTCGATTGATTAATGTCCTCTTTTGTCGACGTTCCTGCCTGGTTTTCATGATGTTTCTTAACATGAGTCAAATAAGTCGGGTCTCAGAAGTATTCGTCCTAGAGATGACCCATACAGCCATACATTTCTTATCTTCAAACACTTCTACAGCAACAGATTACTGCTATCTTTAAAGTTCCCGTATGCGTAGTATAATAGTACTTTGATCTCCTCTTGAGACTTCCTTACCAATTCCTATCAACGTCCATCTTTGGATGCCAATGCCTTGACAAGTTGGATATGATCAAGAACTCTTTTATAGGAGATTGATTCTTGCATTGGGTCCATGTTACACACAGGCAACCATCTTCCTAGTTACTATTTACTTGAACTCTAATGCAAAAGGCCTAGCATGCAAATTCCGTCTATACAGAATGCGAAATATTCATATAGCCACTGCCCCTGACTAGGACACTCACATTTTATTACTGAACTTGCATTCTTTGTGCTTATTTACAAATGATGGACACATATTCCTTTTCCAACCACCGATCACATAATTGGTTAGGATAATAATTAGCAAGCCTAATTGCCAAAGCAATAGTGTCTTTTACCAAAACAAAAGGTAAGCCTCATATTTTGATGGACAAAGTTGCCCGTAGTTCTCTTCACACCTCTCCTTCGTGAGAGCTACTCAAAATTAAACTCAAATGGCGATAGAGAGCCAGTTTAGCTTTCTGGCAACAGAAAATACGGATCACATAATGACTAGCTGAATGTTACGGCAAACACATCCAGGGGAACTTTCATCATTTTGTTAATATAACTCAAATGCTGAGAACGAATAGTCTACTTTGCATTTCCCCTTATCTTTTTCCTGCAATAACCTTCAATAGATTGGATCTCGAGTGTTTAATCATCCCTCTTTATTCTTCCCAACCCTTGAACATCAATGCTCTGGAACAGTACTTCAATATGTTCAGCCATCAATCTTCTCTTAGCACTCACCGAATAGCTAAAGCTTTCAGCTATGACCAGTATACACGTGTATTCTGCATCTGGAGGCGGCAATGACCCAACAAGCACCGCGGCAGTGCGAGATGGATCTCTCTTTGCAATCGCCGTCGCCAATGAGATCCCATGGATGTCAGATACCTTGATATAGTGTCCTTGTTTTGAGCCACGTACCTTCGCCGTGAAACCATTGTCGCTTGAGATCTGGCTGTAGAGTGAGGGACACGAGAGAGAGGGAGAGAGAAACAAAGACGAAAAAAAGTTAAGGGCCACTTTTGTCCATCCAAAATCTAGTCTAGTTTTGCTGCAAAAGCCCTTACTGCTTTGCCAATTGAGGCTTCCTAATTGTATCTTCTTGGCCGTAGCAGGATTAAGTTCAAAATATGAGGGTTTTTTGTTTGGTTTACTCTTACACTGAAATTACTGAAACTCATTTTTCTTATACAAATTTGACCTTTCGCCTTCTGTTACTATCTGATCCATATCACTTGTTAATCCATTTAGTCAGATCAAGGACTCGAGCCGTTCTGAGTATTTGGCATCAAGAAAGACTTGGGAAAAAAAATTGGTTATTGTAAATGGTATCGGAACACGTGGAATACAAAATATCATAAATGATGAAGTGTCATATAATGGTCAGGTACTCATAGTGCAAGAAAGTGAGTCCGAAGGTGACTAGCAAGTCCTACGTAATTTGAATTGCAAGTCCTAGGGTATGCCATGACACCAAGTGATATTGGCAAAAAAGTGAGTCCGAGAGTCCAAGTCCTATATAGTGCTAATACGCTTCAGTTTAGTCACCGATATTAAAAGAGATGTTGAGCGACAGTATATCGTAATGATATGGTCTAAAACCGAAATATTTTCATTCCCGAACAGTTTGCAGAAAAATATTACCTCTGTTAGTAGCCATTTTTTCTATAACGTTTAGCGGGGAAACTCAATCCCCAAGACCTTGTTAAATCACTTTGGCAAGTCAACATATGCTCTAACAGTGGAAGCTATTTGTGATGGGCTCAAAAATGCTTGTCATGCTTAGGTCGGCAGACTATCTTCTTCTTCACTGTTTGGATGCCAAAGGGATTTGGGGTAGTTCATGTAGTCTTTTGGGCTTATAGTAGGTTATGCCTCTGTTGGTCGTAGAGTTGTTGATGTGTAGGTCGCAATTTAAAGAGGGAACGAAAGGGTAACAACTACTGGAGTTTGATCTCTCCGTGCCACTTTTGGTGTACTCCAAGAGAAAGAGAGACAAACAGGATAGTGTTTGAGGGCGCGAAGCTATCTTTAACTAAGTTAAAGGCTTCTTTTTTGTCTTCTGTTTTTTTTGCTGAGCTGAAAAATTAATGTCCACCTCCCATGATGTCCTTTGGCCTTTTTGGACAGCTTCCGGCTGAGTTCGTATCTCCTTTTAGAGGGTTGGTCCCCCTTTCAGCATCGTTATATTGATAATACTTGTAATAATATAATAGATGATGTATGTCATGCTTAACAAATTTCCGCCTACATATGTTTAGTCAATTATCCTAGTTGCAAGTTCAACTTTTATATGTAGAATGTCACGCAACTAGAGTTTTCCCGTGTGGATTATCCCTTCTCGGTCGACTCTTGCTTATATATTACTGTCTAGAGCAACAAGGAGAAACATATCAACGCTTCGAAATTTCTTCAAACCCAGAAGGACCTTATCATCTCGAGGGAAGAAACATGCTCTGTCCTTGCTTAAGCTTCACATCCCTCATCTGGAGACAGATGTGGTATCCCTTCCTGCATAAAGCAGAAACTTTTTTTGCCAGATATGAAGTTTGGGAGGAGCAATAGTCCACCTCCCATAACTCCCTTTTGGCTTTTTGGGACAGCTTCTGGCTTTGTTTTCATATTAATTTCCAGATTATGCCCCTTTTTGGCACTGTTTTGTGATTAAGCCTTACTGATTAAAAAGTACATGTCATGCTTAACAACTTTCACTGGTGAACCCATTGTAAACTCAGCCATGTACCAAAAAGGCCTTAAGAAAATATATAACTCGTCAATTATCCAAGTTGCAAGTTCAACTTCTAAGTACAATATTTTTTGCAACTAGAGATTATTCGATGTGAGTTATCTCTTCCATCTTCACTTCTTGATCACCAATCATTATTTAGCAAAAAGGAAAAAGATATTAACCTATAGCCAAATTCCCACATCAAAATTCCTCAAACCCAGAAACAAAAAGAAAATAGACCTTATCGGCTTGAAAGAAGAAACATGTTAGGGGAATAGACGAGAAGGAAAATGCTGTAAGAATTAAACTTCAAAAAGTAGTTTGGAGATCTGCATTACTTGAAATGATTAAAAGGGTGAAGCAAAGACTAGTATATTGCTTATCAAAAGCATATGCACATTAGGTTTTGGGAAGTAACAAAGAAGACAACAGTGGGAAGCTTATATGCACAAAGTAGAAAAGGTGTTTTATTTCTTCCCGGTCTAAATTGCCTACTAAATTACATACACAGTTCCACATTGCAATCCTTTACAAGTTGCGTTATTCGCCTATGAAACACAAACACTTCAAGTGTCGGTTACAGTGTTACACACAACTCCACTGACACATCTTATTTCCAAAAAAAAACCATCTTATTCAACAGCAGCACCGGTTAGAAGAACTGTAATTGCAGATTCTATAACAGTGCCATGTCTGGCAACTTAGTTCGTTAGTGTACACGATTATTTACAAACTTACATTGACGAGGATCATGTGTAAGATTTCAACAACTATCTTCTGGCTGTGTTGGACAGCTTCTGAAGGTGTTGGACGGCTTCTTGCTGTGTTATCATGGTAGGGTTGGTATCTTTTTAGCCGATTGAGCCTTAGTTGCACAAAGCGGGGGCGGGGACGGGGACGGGGGTGGGAGCAGGGACGGGGGCGGGGGAGCGTAAGAACCTGGAAGAATTTAAGGTTGGGAGCGGCTTGAATAAATAAATTCGTTAGAGTATTACCATTTATTGAATATAGCTTCATAGAGGAAGGGAGAGAGGGAGGGAGGGAAACAACAAACAAGGAGGCTTTAAGGACTTGAAGGAAGAGAGAAACAAGGAATTGAGCTGAAAAGGGCTTGATTTCTAGGTACTCTCTCCATGCATCTCTGTCCAGCTGAAGGGATCGAGTTCCCATATAAGCTTGGGACGAGATCCCGTGGAGCTTCTAACTTGGGATCGCAAAAGCGAGTTTCCGAGAGAGAAGCGTCACCATATGAGGAGTTTCCTGCAACTAAGGATTGAGCCCCTTGGCGCTGCTTTGGCATAGTACATGTAAAAGAGAAAGAAACAGCCATGCTCTCTGCAACAGAGAAACAATATGCTACAGAAATGTGGCTGTGGAAGCTGACAAGTGAAGGCATTAGGAATATTTATTTATGAGGTAAAATTCATAAACAGCTGTGCTCTGTGCA
This sequence comes from Escallonia herrerae, assembly GCA_033070095.1. Classification (NCBI taxonomy): domain Eukaryota; kingdom Viridiplantae; phylum Streptophyta; class Magnoliopsida; order Escalloniales; family Escalloniaceae; genus Escallonia; species Escallonia herrerae. The sequence continues at coordinate 33,711 of JAVXUP010003781.1, read as the reverse complement.
ACTGAGAAACAATGTGCTGCAGAAATGTGGGTGGCGAAGCTGACAAGTGGACAACTTTTGAATTATTAAGTGGCGGGAACATTATTTGTGTGGAGGCGAGTTACTATGTAACCAAGGACCGCATAGATAAAAATTGATTTTGTGGGTTCCATGGAACAGAAGCTAATCCATTTAGTGTTCAATGAATGCGGAGGATGGTAGAACAGATATGGATAGGTAACAATGCTTGTTTCCAGGTAGGGTATGTTGCCACAAATCGTGGAGGAGCAGAAATAGCAGAATATGGTTGTTGACTTCAGTGGTTATTAGCGAAAAAGGATTTGTACTTGTTACTGATAAGCATTACAGTTGTTTTGCAGTTGCACAATGAAGTAGTGCAGGCACAATTTTGGGAGAGGGGGGAAAGAAAAGGATAAGTGGTTTGCCTCTTACTATTCTACTGCTCTTACCATGCGTAATTTCTCTGTCTCCTTCATCAATCGCAGTTATCTCCTAAACAGGCATTGGGTAGGCACCATCTATGGTATGCGGACAACTGGGGGAGTTTACTGGGAAAATGAATCCTGTGGACGTAGTTGGTGATGTGGCAGAATTTGTGCCTTCCATAGAGTCATTTACGGTTTGAGAACTTTGCACGCGCTTCCAATCACCACGCAAATCATATCCGTCACCCTTGAAGGTTTAGATTTCTGTAATATTTACATCTCTTATCTGATGTTTGTGCTAGAAATCAGTGTTAGCAGTAACACCTCCTATTGGGCAGTGTGGAAAGGAATTGAAGCTGCCTGGAGCAGGTACTTCAGACTCTGCCTTGTAAAGTCTGACTGGAAGCAATTGAGGTGGTAACTGTGGACTCGCCAGCTGACCCTGGAAGATCTGTCTTAGCAGGAATCAATTGGCTACATATTTGGATTGGGATTGCGGAATAGCTGTGGACTTTCTGTCCAGGAAAGGGACCCCACGCCCCAAAACAACCGAGCTTGACAAGGAGCTGGAGAAAGATGGGAACAGTTCACCACCCTAGGGTGAATTACTTGTAATTTCTATTCTGAACCTAATGTAACCCGGAAAATGTAACATCTCTCTTGCCCTCAAGCTAGAAGCACCATTAAACATGAATTTCTCGGTTAATGATGTCTCGTGTCCTTTAAATTGTTCTCGAGACAATAGACCATCCTTATTAGATATCGACCATTTGGCTGAGTAGCTGTCTTGTTTAGGGGAACAAAGTCTTGAGTACACTGTTGTCCATGGTAGTCTCACTCCCTAGATTTCCTACGAGTTCAGTGATGAGAATTGGAATTTCCTCATGGAAATAGTAGAGAAAGACATTAAAAACGGACAAAAAATCGTTTAGATTTAACTAGCTAGCCGCCATTCACTATCCATAATGTTCCTCGCGCATCATTTATGTCCTCAGCTTAGTGAAATGCCTAAAATGACCTTACCTTTTCCTCTCTCTTGAGGCTTACCGTTGTTGTCATTACATTATTCAGAATTCCAGCACTGCCATAGTGTCACTTTCAGCATGGCTTAGCACTGTAAATTGCAAGCCGCAATAGCTTTTCCATATGATCTAAGGATTGAACGCCACAATCCTTTTATAGTCTAATCACTCCAAATCTTTTTATAGTTGTATTTGAGTTTTCCACTCTCCTAAAAGTGGGTAGATTACACCAAAACCATAAAGTTCGACCAATTCAAAGCTTTGATTGCAAATTAAATTCAACCGTAGTTTCAATGATGTTTGGCAACATTTCAAGACGCTATCAAATTTTTGGGTACTTAGTTTCAGGGATAAAAAGGGAAAGAGAGGAGGGGTGGGTTGTAGTTATTCCAGATTAAGGTGGGGAGTTGCTGCAGATCTGAATTGAACTTTTGATCATGCACGTAGTAGATGTGAGTTTGGCAATTGAGATATGGTGATGAAGGCATAGGGTACACAAAGCTGTTGTGACGATCTTTTTTATCGTATCGATGTCGTCGAGAATTTAATGCCTCCTTGTTGCTTGCTCTCTTCAGGGTGATCTGTGGAAAGAGACAAGAGGGAGGGCTGTGAGAACTTGTAAGCCATGGGAAGGGAGAGGAAAAAAGGGAGATGGAAGCCTGGAAGGTTAGGCTCGGCAAAGAGTGTTGACAAAAGAAGAGACTAAGAATAGTGCTCGTCCATTGAAGGCTAACCTTGTAGTATTCTTGCGTTCAACCCACACACACACATACACCCCCCCCCCCCTCTCGATCCACCCATTATTTTTTTTGTAGGCTTCTAGTTCTAGCATTCTTAAATCAAGTAAGCACAGTCTATATTATCCACCTGCAGCCTTTTCTTAAAATTCAAAATAACATTAAAAGACCAACATGATTTTTATTTTGGGAAAGGTTGATTATTCTAGTCGAAATACCTACTTAGAAAGCTGTTATCACATGACTGGTATGGATGTCTGAATTAACTTGTCTATGTTTACAATGTTAGGAGATAGTTGAAATTAGCACAAGAAATGCTTTTTCCGCTGATCCTATGGCATAAATTTCTTCTGTACGAAGAAAATTTGTATTGTGAGATTACTTGTATTGACCAGAGTTTCATTCCAAAGGATCTCTATCGAAACATCCTACGTACTGGCAATTATAAATACTCTCATTTGGTGTCCGGGGCATCAGCTAATTTCATTGCTGGGGCAGCAGCTGGTTGCACAACATTGGTCATCATCTATCCTCTTGATATTGCACACACTCGCCTTGCTGCCGACCTTGGGAAGTCAGAGTCTCGTCAATTCCGCGGCATCTGTCATTTCCTGAGTACCATCAGAGAGAAAGAAGGATTGCGAGGGATTTACAGAGGGCTTCCCGCATCTTTGCATGGAATGGTTATTCACCGGGGCCTTTACTTCGGAGGTTTTGATACTATAAAAGAGACGATGTCAGAAGAATCAAAACCGGAACTGGCACTGTGGAAGCGTTGGGTAGCGGCGCAGGGAGTCACGACATCTGCTGGATTGTTGTCATATCCGTTGGATACAGTTCGCAGGCGGATGATGATGCAATCTGGCTTAGATCAGCCTATGTACCGTAGCACACTAGACTGTTGGAGAAAGATATACAGGAAAGAGGGCGTGGCTTCATTTTACCGTGGTGCTCTTTCAAACATGTTCAGAAGTACTGGCGCTGCTGCGATTTTGGTTCTGTATGATGAAGTGAAAAAATTCATGAACTGGAGCGGGTTTTAGAAGAAAACTCTTCTGATCAGCTCTTTTCATCCCAGATCAAAGGGAAAAACGAAACATAGGAACCCAAAGCCAGTTCATCTTGATGACAAAAGGATGTAGTGTAGAATGAGGGAATGACGCAGCAAAGCAAATCTTGTAGCAGCTGAGTTGATGTGTGATATGTATTAGGTGACATTCATTTGCCGTTTTGAGGCTCTGGCAATTGCACATTGATTTTTTTGTTAACAAATAAAATAGCACAATCCAGTTAGTAGTTACAAAATTGTACGCAGACGGAAGAGAGCAGCATAAAAATGCAGGATGCGTTTGGTAACATTCTCATTCCTTGATTCCTGGCATTCTTTCTAAAAAGAACCGAAATGAGAAAAAGAATGTTTTTAGGATCTATTCTCGTTCTTTTGTTCTGTTTTGTTTTTGTTTTTTGTGACTGTTCTCGGTTTTGGGCAAAATATTAGGGCAATGAAATTGTGGAACATTTTGAGTTTACTGAGATTCAGCAGCCAAGCCCTATCAAGTACAAATACATACAAACATCTCAAATTTGTATAGATTGTCATAAAAAAAAAACCCTAAATAAAGAGACCAAATCCTATTGGTGGCTGTTGGCATGGTGGCCAGTGGGTGTGTGGTTGGTGGCTTCCTTGGTGCGGTGGCCGGTGGGTGTGTAGTTGGTGGCTGCCTTGGCGTGATGGCCAGTGGGTGTGTAGTTGGTGGCTGGGATTGGCATAGTGGCCGGTGGATAGTTGGTGGTTGGCACGGTGGTCTGGATGGTACATGGGCCTGGCATGGTGGTGGGTGTGGTGTGCTTGGTGGTCGTGCGGGTGTGGGTGATGTATTTATTCTCTTTTTTTGTTTTTTTAGTTTCAACATTTTTTTTTTCAAATTTTCTTTCTTGTCGTACCCCTTTTAATAGTTTTGTGCCTCACTTAACATGTATTATTAAAGTAAAAACCATTTTAATAAAGGAAGAGAGTCAAAACTGATACATGTGAAAATAAAAATAACGTGTCCAACCAAACACTGTTTTTTTAGATTCTGTCCTTTTTTCTTTAATCGAGATGAATGTCATAATCCAAATGCATTATGTTCTGTTTTTACCTAAACCAACCCGGTTGGTCTTTGTAAAATAATAATAATAATAATAATAAATAAGAATAAAGAACTTTACAAAAACGAGATCTTACATTCTAGAGCTTTAAATCGTGTTCTCAAAGTTAAGTACCTCTTACAAAACAAATAGACTGATATCATATAGTTGCAATTAAACTGCCAAAAAACATTGCTCTTTCAACGATGTGATATCACAAGTTGCACTTCCTCTTTTTTGGAATAATCATAACTGTAATTTATATGACTCGTCAGTATAGAAATTTAAATTCCAGACTTTGAGATTGTTCCTCAAGCCTCTTTTGCCGCTCCACCACTGGGGGGGGGGGGGGGGGGAGTCAAAACTCCTAGCAACTTTTTGTGAAAGCTGCGGCCAAAAGCATGTCACTTAAAGTCAAGGAGGGGCGTTGATTCGTTTTGAGTCTGAGGTATAGAAAATGGAGAAATCAAGAAGAGATGAAAGCAACTAATGTGAACCTTGATTCGATGTTGATGGAAACTCCAAACACACCACTACTAAATGGGGATTAGCCACCACATATTGAGATAATAATACTATAACTCTGAAGAATAGATGGAGAGGGGAGGTGATAGCTGGTGATCACTTCAACTCTTAAACCAAAAGCAGACCAATTAGGTAAACATTTAGAGGAAAACAATTCCTAATAGAAAAGTGAACACCCATACATAAAGCCAAAGCAAATCATGACTTCGCGAATGTTTGAGTTTAATTTTGGAGTGGCCAGAATCGTTTTAAACAGTTTAAAACAGATTTATTGAGTATTCAACAAAAAGAAAATGTTCAAAACATTCTTAAAAAATGTAGAACGCATTTAAAACCAGAGACACCACCTTTAGTTTCAAACACTTTCGATGTTTCTGAAACAGATTTGATCAAGAAAAGTACTACAGCTTACATTCAAATTACTTACCAAAGGATAATGAATGACCTTTTTTAAGACCATTCAGTTTAGGATTTTCTAATCTCTAGGGAAAGAGGCTATCCATACATATTTTAATTTTATCTCTTTACGTTGTTGGTGGGTTGTTATATTTTTTGCTAATCATTCTTATACATACTTTATAGGGAGTATGGAATTACAAATGGGCCAAGAGAACCAACCACAAAATAGAATTTGCTTATAAAATGTTGAGAATATTGCATGGGCTAAACAATAATAGAACGTATCTCTTTAATATCCTTGTTTTCAATAGTTCTTATTCAAGCACTTTTCATAATTTTTAACAAATAATTATTCGCTCTACATACTAAAATTGTTTTTAATAATTAAATTTTTTTTAATCTAAAAACCGATTCCGAAACTGTAGGGGCCACTCACGCATACAAAGAGGAGGGAAAGGAAAGGCAAATGTCAAGTAATTAACAAGAAACATTCTACACCATTCCAATTTCCATTAAGGAAATGGAAATTGGAATGTGGGGTTGCCAAACTTCCCCTTCATTATTGAACAGCAAGCTCACTGTGCACTTTTGCATAGTTTTAGTTCCTGAGTGTGCTCATTAAAGGGGGTGCCTTTTTGCAAGATTCAATTTGCAGATTCTTGTTATGTTAGGCTGCGAAAGATTCTGGGGCGGGGCCTGCAACTTGTCCCCATCAAAGCCCATAGATTGACTGCCACTTGGGTGCACAGTGAAGGTGTGGATGCATGAGTGTTGGATTGTGGCTGTGGGTGCAAGGGGCAGTTGTAGACTGCTGCTGCTGTCATCACTGATGAAGCTTTTTGGAGTATTAATAATTAAATATGATTAAACTTCAAAGCCAAAAGCAAGGAAAAGACCGTGGACATGAAAGTGTGGGGTTTCAGCTCTTCCCTTAATAATGCCCCTCTTCCATCCCATCTCCTTTTTCCCTTAAATGGGAAAACCCTTTTTAAGTGGCCTTTGGCATGCCTTAGTCCTAGGCCTATATGTCACTTTGAGTGTATGGTAACACACACACACACACCGTGTTAAACCACTTGTTAGAGTTCATCCCTAGATAACTTAATTAGACCTGTGGATGAACACAAAGTCTGCCCTTTCATTTTGTTTGTTATTTTACTTTGATGTGTCATTTTACTTTTATGTTCTCTCTCTCTCTCTCTCTCTCTCTCTCACATACACACACACACCACCATAACAGGAAAAGTGGTGTGAGAAAATAATGAACAGAGACTCGTACGTTGATCTCTGGTATATGAAATGTTCTACATCGGAATTTACAAAAGGGAATGAAGGGATGCAAGATTGAAATCTACCAATTCCGAATCCAAGGGGATTCGCATGATTTGCAATGTGTTGATTAGTCAATTTTTATGTGCTTAGTTCGACATTTTCAGAACCACTGGCCTCTCAACCAAAGGTGCTCGAGCGACGGTGAATTTGTTTCACAAAAACAATAATCACTTGTGAGACAGCCCTTTTGGTGAATGGATCAGCGGCTTGTTCTAGTAGGAATGAACTGAACTTGCGGTGATTGTAAGAGGAAGATATTGAGGTCATGAAATGTACAACGAAAAATAATTTTTGAGGTGATGCAAAATTATTGAACCCCAAACATAGGTCCACTGTCTCGTGGCAAGAGCTCGGATCCTCAAGAGTTAATAGGCAATTGGTAAGGTATGTCCTTGAGCACATGTTAAGAATCATTAATTAGAGCTTAATTACTTATATTATCACTAACAAGAAAACACAAGAGCTCCGTAGTTGTTATACTTTCACAATAACAACTCGAGCAATGAGTGAACACCTAATTAAGATCAAGTGACTAACGAAGTGATCCGTGTACCGTTCATTCATAGAAAGTGTTACTTTTTATCGTGATTTAGTTAAAAGGGTAACTTAACGGTCTCTAATACTTTCGAACTTTTGTTGCTTTGATCATTTAAATTTAAAAAGTCGCAAAGTGCGGATTAAATGTTACTTTTCGTAGTTAAAGGTATCAATTATCTTTCCTATATTCTCAGGATATATGAAATGGGCCGATGTTAGATAACGTAATTAACTAGATTACCTTAGACCAATAAAAACTACACGACGAAAGTGCCCAATCATAAAAAGAAAATAAAAAAGTGTGCTTAGCCAATTTTTATTTTCATATTCATTTGTGAAATTCTATATACTGCAATTGTCAAACACCAAGTAGTAGTTGATTAAAGAAACTTATTAGTTTATGGAGCTATAACGGTCTTTTCAGTGTCTAATTAACGTGTTCTAACATTCATTTACTGCTTAGGGCAAAATTTGTAAAAATTCAATCAATTTTTGCTATTATACCAATGCAAGGTGAGATGGTTACCGATCAATAAATGGTGTTTATCGCGTGTATTTAGAACACATATATTAGCACGACCAATTTGATAAGTAACACTAATTAAGAAAATGTATTATTAGTGCAGCTTCTGGAGCAGATACCACCATGCATATAGACTGCCTCCCCTTTGCGATTATTAAACACACCATGAGGCACCCTTGAAGACTGTCTCGTGGCATGGTGACACAGTTCCATTTTAGATCTTATTACTAGATCCTCCTTGTCACCTTCACTAAGAACAAATAGATATTTTCCCTAAAAAGTTAGTTAGTTTCTAGTTTTGTTTAAATCAAATACTATGAAAAGAAGTTTTTGACGCGACTTAAATTGGGTGAATGACCATTTTTTTTTCTTTTCTCACCTGATTTTTCATTTGTAATTGTTTAGGAAATCAAATGATATGATAGTGATATCTCTTCAAGTGTTTGTTGTCCGTGTTGCTTGAATATTTATATTGATTTTCGATTGAAAAGTAATTTTTTTTTTCTCATTTGAAGAGCAATTGTTGGATCTCCTTGGGTTGCCAAGGAAATCAATCTAACAATTTTTATTTTTTTCAATTTTGTTCGTTGCTTTTGGTGTACTTTTACTTATATCTTACCAATGAGTTTTTCACAGCAAGAAGGTGCGCCACAGATGTGAATTTGACATAATTTTGTACCGGCAGAAAAGCAATTTTTCTTTTGACAAGGGAGAGGAATACACACCCTGCGATTGTCAGCCATGACTTGGTTCTTTGCTCGTCTTCGAAAGATGCTACTCTTTTCTAATGACCTTTTTATGAAATGCAATTCTTTTATTAGAAAAAAAAAAACAAATGACAGAGTATAATCGATAAGTTTATGCTCCGTCGTTCCTTTTAAAAAAAAGAATCCACATATTTCAATCTAAGGAAGCAAAGTAATGAAATTGAACTCACTTGCTTCACTTCTCTAAAGCCATGTTGGGGCTAAGATGTTCTGCGAGTCGCTTATTTAACACATCATTTTAAGCAGATATTAGGAAGTTGCTGAGCACATAATCAAATCTTCTAGAAATTAACATGATTAAACCTTAGGCCATTTGGGCCTGGAGAACCCAATGGAAGGTAAATATACGGTGCATTCTTGAATAGAACCCAAGTCATGTTTAACAAAGCTCAGATACAGGACCAACTCATATCTCCCAGTCTCTTGCAACCATTTATAACCATTTAGTTGAGTTGGTAAAGTTTTTTGCCGTTGACCTTGACCGGTAATGTACATTTGAATCTGATGACTTGCTTATGTGCCGAGTTACTTCGTTAAACAAGAGTTACAATGTAGAATTTTAAAGAAAGTACATTGGACCTTGTTAAACATGAGTGTGCAATGCAATTTGAAACGAAGAAAAGTAAATAGTAACATTGAGCACAACGATCGTGGAGCCTCTAAAAACTTAGTACAGTTAAAGCCTAAAATCCGCTCGCCCAAAAAAGCATCTCTTAACATACTACAATATGACAATTCTAAAAATGCTATAACGGGTTGTAACTTGCGTTCTTCTAAGCTTGAACCGAACACAATTTACAATCTCCATTTATTGTGCACTACATCATAAGAAAATAAGCAGAGAGAAAGCAGAAGATAAATGAATCAGGGCTCTCACGTCTCAACAAAATGGACACTTTGATTGTTGTATTAATCTCCCAACTCAACCACCTCAAGAACTTTTCTTTTCTTACGTACAAGTTTAACAAAGAAGTTAAATGTATTTTTGGGCTAATCCAAGATTACAAAACTCGAAAAGTGAACAACGAAAACTAGCGTAAGCAAAGAGCAAACGGATCCAAAAGTACATCTTTTGACAGTCAAACACAGGAGATGGTTGGACAGAATGCAAACCTAGAATCGACGCTCAGAATCCACAGGGAGAATAATTGGCTAGCTCTAAAAGGAAGTCCAACCTGTGTTGTCATCATCTCAAAAAGGAGAAGTACTCCTTTGTCTCTGAGAATAGTTTCAAAACTTTGCCCTAAACAATCCCAAGAACAATTCTTCCCTGATCAATGGAATATTCATGACTAACCATATGATATTCCATGGTTAACCCAAACAATTATAGACTCCCTTTTTGGGTTCGTATTCGCCGGTAGCGGCTACGTACCCACAAGTATCGCAAAAAATCAGAGCATCACTATGAGAAGATATTTTGTGCAATAGCTCACAAAAAACTTTACCCCGAACAACATAAAAAAATGCTTTTAGTAACATTTGTATGATCTGTTGGCCAAATTTTTTTCTTAAAAAGTAAGAAGCATTAAGAAAAAATAAACGGAAATTATAAGCAGCGAGCGAAAATAGAATATTGCATGCCAAGATCAAAAACCATTCATTAAGTAGAACCCACTTCGCAAATACACTAATTGGACGGCAAGGATCAAGTAATCAATCTACAATTACCAAATATATGGAAATTCAATACAAAAGCTAATTATTTTTTCCTCCTAACCCATTTTTTTTTTCTTTTTCTAAATTACAACAGTATCCATAAACAACCCACAAAATTACGACACCATACCCCTGAGAGCGCCAACTTCCACGAGCCTGGGAACCAGGTGACCACTGAGGTGCAGCGCCACGAGGCTCTCCAGCCCGCCGACGCGCGTCCCGCCTATGAAGACAGCCGGGGCCGCCGCACCGCCGCCGTCTTCGGCGGCCGTGGGGAGGGCGCCGATCTCGTCCTCCTCCATCTCTATGACCGTGGGGTGGACCCCGATGGAGGAGAGGAGCCTCTTCATGACGTGGCACATGCAGCAGGCGGGCCGGCTGAAGATGATCACGGGGTTCTCGGATATCAGCCGCTGGATCCTCGCCTCGGTGGACTCTTCCACGTCGATGGCCAGCGGGGAGGCGGTGGTGGGCGTCAGCTCCAACCTTACGCCACCGTCGATGAAGGGGCCGTAACGACGGAGGTCCTGCATCAGAGAGTTTAAGAGAAGGTGGGTAGTGGAGATGTGATGTCAACGGAGAGGTTGGAAGAATGGAAGTGGTCTAAGGGGAGTGGAGGGGTTTTTATAAAAAGAAAATTTGAGGGAAGGAAGGGGGAGGTGTTTCTTTACACCACAAAAGTGAAACATTATTTACTAGTTTTGCAGCATTTCTACTCGCACACTATTGAGATGTTACACCACCACGCGCCACCCCATAGCAAAGTTCAAAGTCTCTTCTCTATGGTAGAAATTGGTCGGCGGTAAAAGTATGACCATTTGGAACCGGAATTTTTAGTAATACAAGTTTCTCTTAACCTTAACCCCTTCTTTTATCATTTCAGTTTTTAAATCTAACGGTCGTAGATAGTCGGTATCATGCAATATTTATTCTATAAAGTGTCTATAGTAGTTAGCTGCAATTTGAGTCGTAGGGATAACGTTCCAACTCCTTCGTATGGTAGTGACCATTAATTGTCGTTCAGTAAAATTAGCGGCACCTTAACTATAATTCTTAAAAGTATTCTTTTCCATCACAAATAAAAAGCCATTAAGTTTAATTAGTACTGTTATTATTTTTTAGGGTTATATATATAGGCCCATCCTATAACCCGATTGCATCAAAAATTTATCTAACTAGAAAAAAGAAAATACAATGATAATTTTGATATTGTACCTTAAGGCACCTCCAACTAAGACACATCGGAGTTAGAAACAAGACACCTTTAACTAGGACACGTTGAAGCCAGAACAACGGTCCTCTACCCAACCAAGATAAAATTCATGAAAACCCTACATAAACGGAAAATGGGAACCAAACAAAGCCAACACTAACTACCCATGCCGTAAATGGTGGTCGAAAAAGCTCATGCCAAATTTTTTTTAAAAAAACATAAGAGAGAACCAAAACCAGACAATATCGCACTCAACCGACATCAAATACCATAATCTCACAAAGCAAACCCATAATTTGGACCCAGATAAGCTAAAACATATTAATAACAAGGAAAAACCCATTAAAATAATTTCGTAATCAAATCAAAGGACATGTCTAGAATTACAAAATTTGAAGAAAGGTCGGCGTAAATCAGATTTACCACAATATAAGGAATAGCAATCATGGACTCATTGATCTCGAACTGCACTTGTACCACCCATCTAGACCACCGTCTCCGTCACTACTAGGTTCGCCCTCTGCTCCACTACCACCACCGCCTGAGCCAATGCAAATAGACGAAGTGTCGAGGCCTTCAACGATATCAAAAAAAAAAAAGGTTAAACAATAGCCACTATCTTAACTTAGATTTGTAAGAACATCGACATCACAGACCAGCAACAGCGAGATAAGGCGACGATGAAGGGCGCTGTTAGGGTGTTGTCGATTTTTCTTTTCTTTTTTGGGTACGTACTAACAAACACAATAAATATACTAGAAAAACAGGGAAGAAGGGTGGGGGAGCTAGGGCCTCTCAAACTAGAAACAAAAGCCCCCCAGGCGGTGGATTATTTTTAGAGAAAGAAAGTCAGAGAGACAGAAGAAAATTTAGGCCGACTGAATAGTCACTAAATGAAATGTTTGAACTGATATCCAAGTGGAAATTAAATTAAGTTGCAAACTATACATAAGCCAAGCAAGCTTCATAGAACCTAGCTAAAACAGTAAAGTCATCATTATTGCAAAGCGATCACAACCCCATACATTTTTCACTGTCAAAGGTGCTCGCTTATAATGTTGTTAGGGTTGATTTCATCCTCATAATTGTAAATGTCTTTTCTTTGATTTGATTTAACGTGCAAGTTGCAGAAGCAGCCGCGCGTGGCGGTTTGGTCGCCGAAGTCGCGTAATGCGGTCGTTCGGAGAAACAGGATATTTTGCCGGGAGAGTGGCGTGGGCCGATCACATGGAGTGACGCTGGTATTAATTGGACACTGACGTCATCTTGACTTCGACGTGGAACCGTAGCGGCTTTCGCGATGGCTGACGTACCCGCAAAGCTAAAGTGCAAACCCTGCTTACGTGTATACACTGTGTCCAATAATAGCTCTCCTGGCCCCCACCCCTATCATGACATAATCATCCCAACCGAAGAGGAAGGGAATTCATAAATGATTTGATAAATACAAAACCGAAAAGAGGAAAAGAAAATTTGATAATAGCACGTTATGTTTTACCACATCCACTCTATTCTATTCCTTAATTGCCTTTATGTGATATTAAAGGATATTAAAAGGTGTAGTCTAAAGATTTTAGTTACGTTCTACTCTTAATGCTAAAGCTCGGTATTTTTCGGACTATCGATTTAAAGGAAATGAATGGAGTAGCGATCTCAAAATCATGAGACACGTACATGACCCAACTTTGGTAACATCTTCAAACTCAATGTCTAACCGAAAAATATGCTCATGAGATGCAGAAGTCCTCCAGGAATAAGAACCAAAACTCCATCTCCATGTATGATTGATGTTAGATTTTAATGCTAAAGCAATATTTATTTTGAGGCGATTATAGAACCTTATTTTTGAATAGTATATATATTTTGTAAAACTCATGGTAGCTCGCAATGTTAGAACTAGCCAAGATCTTAGTAACAAACTTAAAGTAAAAAAATATAAATTCTCAATGATAAACATTTTTTTAATAGTTGCACTGCATTTCTATAACCGGCCAACTAAAATATAAATAGTAAACCTTTAATCGGCTCGAAAAAAAAAAAAAGAAACTAAATTGTGCACGAATTGATTTATACTAGTATCTTATAAAAAAAAAATTGCAACTAAACGAGCAAAGAAGGGCATAACTTAACATTACGGTGGGCAGAGAGCAGAATTATGGATTGTCAAGTGAAATGACGCGTTTGTCGTCACCGTGACGTTGTTGTGCCACCACGTGGCGTCTTATTTTACTTTCCCTCGGTTTTGGAGAAATGTAGGGTTGCTTGCTTGGAAGTGAAATCTACGGGCCATCGCTTTTTCGGGCTTGCATGGAGGGCACCAGTTGAAAGGTGACACGTGGAATGTCGGTACGAGACGGGCCGAGGGGTCGTGGAGTGTGGGCGCCCACCATCGTGAATTTAAAGGCTTGGCAATGGCCGTGGACCGTTGATGGTGGTAAGTGTGGTGTCTGCCACATCTCCTCTTGGGATGGCATCACCATAGGAGGTTCACTAGTACCCTTTTTGGAATTTGATTGGTGGTGGGAGTTACACATTACCCTCTTTATGCGCGATATATATATATATATATATACCGACTAAAATCCCGTACTATGCACGGATCATACAAAATAAATCTATTTATATATTTTATGGTGCCAACCTCACATAAAAATTGAGTATAGATGTAATTTTTAAAGTAACATATTAATTATAGAAGTAATTTTAATGTGTAATGCATTTGACTATGTGACTGAAGTTTAGTAAGTAATTACTATTGAAAAAGTAATTATCAAAAGTTAAAAGCAAAAGAAAGAAAATAAATCTTTGATAGCTACCTTTTAAACCATGTTTTTTTATGGTCTTTAATTCTTGCAAACAACTACCTTATATGTTTTTTGTGATTTTTTTTCTTTTTTCACACATTGTGTGTGGAATGACACGTAGTACACTATACATAAAGAGGCACAACATAAAATGCCCCTGATCATTTGACAAATTTGATATGGATACTTCACATTATTGCAAATGAGCAAAATTTAAAAGAGTCCGTTTGAAATTAATTCTTATAACCAATTTTAAGTTTTTGAAAGTTGATTTAATCGATTTTATTTCTTTGCCAGACCTAAGAACCTAATTATATAGATTTAAGTTTTTGACACACTTATGAACCTAATTCAGTAGACATTAAATCAAGTTTGATTATCCAATAATCAAAATCCAAATATTCTCTACTTCTGTCGCTGAAACTTTGAACTATTACTAAAAAGATAAATCTTGTCACCTTTCCAGTGGCAAATGACCAAAATGCAGTGACAAATATTTCTTAACACCTTTATTTTGGCAAGGAGTAGTGTAAATTTGAAGCCCTGCCAAATAACAGAAGTCGTTAGGCAAAGAAGCTATAGTGACCTAAAATGCCACTAAGGAACAATAATAGCCCAATTTTCGTTTTAGATACAGTAAGTTGCCTAAATTGTTATGAGTTTCGTTCATATGTTCTGACCATAATTAAATGGAAAAGATTGTAAAGGATAAATTTTGTCCATTAACTCATCATTTGATTACTTTTATGTCTCAAAGATGATGTGCTAGGCCCTAGAGAAGACTCAATCTGCCGAACATCATTTTCCACAACGATGAATATGGTTACTGAATAGGCTATCATGTTAACCATCTATTTTCACAGCGAGACTTGTTGCAACGACACTTATGCATGTCTCAAATAATGTCTTCAAATGGTCATTTTAGCATCTCCTTCAGCATCCAAACAGCATTAATAGGTTGCCTTAGCCTCAAAGCCCCTTTTTACTCCATAGCCTTATTTTTTTTCCTTCTCTCTACTCCATATGTTTTTTTTTTTTGCCAAAATCCAAATGCTATATGATTAGGCATGAGGAAAGTACTTAGTATAACATACGTACATGCAAAAAGGTCGTGGACATCACCATTATGCGGTTGGTGCAGTGCGACCTACTTATTTATGACTTATCTATTTTTGGCGGTTCATTAGTGATAAAAATATTTACTTCTATACATAACTGCGATTTGATTAGTGAAAAAAAGAGTCTATCTTAGTTTTAAAAAAAAAGTATGCAGGTAAGGGATAATTGCAACCATAATTAAAGTACTTAGTTTGGTAAGCACGTGATATCTCACTTTTTAATGTTGCTTTGAAGTCATGTTTGTTATGTATACCCTTTTTATCTTTCTATCAAGGATTAGATTTAATAAAATCTCACGGGCCTCTAAGACTGTTATTTAGTATTACCATGTATAACTCTTCAACTTTAAACTTTTATTTTAGTACTACCACGTATTTTTCTTGCATCATCATATTATTAATAATAATGACACTTTACTATCTAGGATGCCTACGAAAGTGATCCATCAACATCATGTTGGTAAATGACCTTATGTGCAAAGTTTGCTCTTGGTTGAGAACATAGGATTTTGTATAAAATAGTAAGAACTTAAAATAAATTGTTTTAATATGGTGATCATATGTGATATTTGTAACCTTAAAATTTCAATTCAAAAGAAAATGGTTTTTTTGGTAGGTCTACTTATTCATCTTTGGTTGCTAAAACTAAAAGCTTTATCGCATTATAATATTTTGGCTACCATATTGTAAAAAAGTCATGACAACGTGTGTATAAAGCGTCATGATGTCTTTAATCGTTACGTTATTTTAGTCACTTACATTCTCTTTTTCAAAGGCTCAACTTAAAAGTGTTTTGAAATTACAATTCTTGAACTCAAGGGTTTATCCGATGAGTGCGATAATCACTTCGTTGTTATGGCCACTTTCATTTTTTTCTTTCAAAGGTTCAACTTACAAATGTTTTAGAATTAGCACTAATTGAACTCAAGGGTTTATTCGATAAGAGCATATATGCTAATTTAGATACTTCCATCTACCACAAACCAAACATAGAAGTCATATCACAAATTTGCGAGATGCATTTCTTATCAAAGCAAGATCTAATACGTTTGGGACTGAATTTTTTTTTTATACAATGCCTTGTAACACATAACAAAAAAATTACTTAAAGAGAAAAACTTGTGATCTAGAGTAAAAAAAAAAAGTTAACATCGAGCTTGTTAAGGCAAAGAAAATTTAGTTGAACCATATTTGTTTACAGCTAAAAGTTTTACGCTTTCTTCATTTAGAGTTACAAAAATTAAGCAAGTATTAATTTTATCTTTCTTTTACCAATCACTGATGTTACAATTCTGCACAATTAAAAAAGCTAAAAAAAATTTCTCTTAACTAAACCTCCAAGAAGAATGAAGACCCTTTTCCATACAGACAACGCATTGACTCCACAAACCCAAGAACTTCCCCACCCCAACCCCACCAACCCACATACAGACACACAGTAGCCCACTCCTGGTTCTTCCCATCTTCATTTACCTGTTGATTGGTTCGAAAAAAGATAGTAATTCCATACGTGAGATGTGTTGTGCTGGGTCGACCATCAACGGATTGAAGCAAATAAACTTGAAGGCTAAGTTCATCTCTCTCCTTCGTTCTTGTTCTCCTGCAGGTGACCATATTGATTATTCCTCCCGCATTGGTTTCCTGCATCAGATGGTGAGCCCACATTTTCAATGGAAATCGTAAGATCAAAGTCAAGAAAGGTTTGCTACGGGGCGAGGTGCCAAGCGATCTTTCTGGGAGTAGCTATTTAAAGTATCCAAGCCAAGGCGAAGGTTTCTTTTTGGATTCCACACATTCAGATGAAATTACCATCTTTAGAAAGCACCATCACCCAAAATCTGCTGTCTTTAAGTCCGACGGCGACAGATCCATTGACGTCTCTGAGTGGCCACAACCTGCTCACATCCCTCGAAACAACCTATCACTCCCCATATCCCCCATAATCCCCACCTAACACTTTCAGACATACACAGGAACACGAAACACACAGACACTCCCCCATCCACACACACCGTTCACACATGAAACACACCCATTCGGCCATTGCCGAATCCCAAGCCACCCACACACACAGGCACCACGGTACCCCACCTCTCCCTCACTACCGAAAATCAGGTGTCCTTCGATCCGACGGCGACTGGTCCATCGACATCAGTGAGCGGCGACAACCGGCTCACACCCCTTCACACAACCCGACCCCCTACCCCACCCAACACCTTCAAAAGCTTCCACTACCGTTCCGAGTACAACAATGACATCGTATACGACAACCTGCAGTCATACTATTGTTTTGGATATCTAACTGCTTGGTTATGGATAACAAATGTTTTATGGATTAAATACAAATACTATAATTAGTCTTGTACCCGATCATGCTCAACAATTGTTCGTATCCGATCCTTCAGATTTTTGTTAGATGATCAAAATTGGGAAAATGGTTGAACTGAGAATATTTGTTGATAAGGAGTAGAAGTTCAAAGTAACTGAGCAGGTTGTGGCTTAAACAAAGGAACCGGTGAAAAAGAATAAAAAAGGGTCAGATGCGGTTTTGGCTAAAAGAGAGGAGATCGTGGGGCTAAAATTTATGTGGGGTAAACAGTTATTTTTATTCCTTTGGCCAATAGATTATTTACATTTCATTATGTTTATAAACGAAAATTCAAGAATTCTAGAAAAATGGATTGATACTTTGGAGGACATAGATCCTATCAATCGAATCATATTATATATAGTATAGATATATATATATATATATATATACACACACAAACTAGTACTTTCTTTTGGGGTAAACCATTTTTTCTTCCCTAAACAAATTGTACACTTGTTTTACTTTCTTCCCTTGTTCATTGAGTAGAAATGTTCATGAGTGAGAATAGCTTACCTTCATTCATTTAATCTACAATTTCAAGGAACTATTTAATGTAGTGGCACATAAAATGACTGATTAAATATAGGGAATACATTTTAAAGTTTTGTAAGTATCTTATTTCCTTTGCCAGTTGTTGAATGTCATCTCCATCGCCATAGTAGCGAATATTATCTTTACACACAATGCTTATTAGCTCTGTCATATCACCAATTGCTGTAAGTATGAACTACGACTGACCGCGTTGACAAACCATACGGTTTGGCCAAAGGTTCTGTAACATTGGCTTAACATCGTTTCAATGACAACAATAACACATTGCATAGGTGACAAAGTTTGGCAGCACAAAACGCTCACAAGACTAGGAACGATCGAGAATGATGATTAGAGTAACTCAAATGTGCGACCATAACCAAGACAACTAAAAGTGTTGCACAGGAAAGCTTGAAGATGTCCAAAGATCAATAATGAAATACCTTAAGCTGTAGATAACAAGTCAAAAGCATGCGTTGAAGTGGCTTGACCGGCTGTATTTGTACACAAACTAAAGTCTGAAAAACGAATATTTGTTGTCAGACCCCATCATCGATTTCAAATATTGATAATTCAAAACTCACTTTTCCTGCTTACCACAACACAGGTTATCCCAAAAGGTATCCGTCTTTAAAACATTTGAAGGAGCTGTAGTGAAATCAAAGGTGAAAGTTCAATCATAGTCTTTCAAAACCAGTAATAATAACACTGCACACTCAATCTCTTACTCCTAGCAAGAGACCGCCTAATAACAGAGTGGGTGGACTTACACTTGTGAGGAAACGTACATGGATAAATGCTTAAAAGGTTAATTGAGAAAAAAAATGACAAAGAAGAGGAACAAACCGGGCTCGCAGCAGCGATAACAAAGCATCTCAAAGTCAGTATAAGGCCGAGACTCATAGAGTATCCTTTTGCAATAAAAGCCAAATTGACTTGGAATGAAAGCAAAAGGATCTTCAATTTGGTAATACGATTTAAAGGCAGAATTAAGTCCTTCACATAACAATGAAGTGTTGGATTGACATTAGGAGAAGAGCCATGTGGCCCTTAAATGGAAGCCCAAGGTCTTAAATATGGCAATACAAGCCCAAGACAAGATTAAGCTTTCTATAAGAACGATGATGCCCTCGCCCTCGGTTGGATTAAGCCTTTAGACAGGTAGGACGAACAAAGCCTTCAGGGCTAATTTGATATGCTCGACACTCCGAGGGCAGCAGAACCATAGCTAAATGAAATACAAGAAAAGTAGTGGTTTAGAGGTTAAAGTGCAAAAGCTATGAAGGTTCAAAACAACTTGACCAACTTCGATGGTCTGAAACACTTAGCCACTAAGAAAATTAGCAAGTTTTCGTGAAAAGGAAGCCTCAACCTTTTAATCAAACTCAGAACGTATCAACACAGGTTACGAGGCCAAATGGACAATCTTTGCCTATCAAAACCCCACACGTAAACACAATAAACATGAAGATGATCTTCAACTCTTAAAAGTTTAAACACTGTGACTAATTTAGAACAAACTGCCTAGTTTTAAAATCATATATGTCCTCTTGCCTATTTGTTAGTCTAGAACAGTTGTAAAGCCCTGATCCTTACACCAGTTACCATAACACCCATGGTCCCTACTATCTGCTTATACTCTTAACTATATGCTTACCGTGAAGAGTTCACCACATTGAAGTCCTTCACATAACAATGATGTGTTGGATTGACATTAAAAGAAGAGCCATGAGGCCCTTAAACGGAAGCCCAAGGTCTTTAATGTGGCAATACGAGCCCAGGAAAGGATTAAGCTTTTTATAAGAACAATGATGCCCTCGCCCTCGGTTGGATTAAGCCGTTTGACAGGTAGGAGGAACAAAGCCTTTGGGGCTGATTTTATATGCCCAACACTTCGGGTGCAGATGAACCATAGCCAAATGATATACTAGAAGAGTAGTGGTTTAGAGGTTAAAGTGCAGAAGCTATCATGGTTCAAAACAACTTGACCAACTTCGATGGTCCGATACACTTAGCCACTAAGAAAATTAGCAAGTTTTAGTGAGAAGCCAGCCTCAGCCTTTTAAGCAAACTCAGAACGTATCAACACAGGTTAAGAGGCCAAATGGACAATCCTTGCCTATCAAAACCCTACATGTACACACAAAAAATATGAAGATGATCCGTAACCCTTAAAAGTTTAAACACTGTGCCTAATTTAGAACAAACTGCCAAGTTTTAAAATTATCCATATCCTCTTACCTATTTGTTAGTCTAGAATAGTTGTAAAGCCCTGATCCTTACACTAGTTACCTTAACACCCATGGTCACTACTATCTGCTTATACTCTTAATTATATGCTAACCATGAAGAATTCACCGCATTGAAGTCCTTCACAGAACAATGATGTGTTGGATTGACATTAAGAGAAGAGCCATGTGGCCCCGAAAGCCCAAGGTCTTCAATGTGGCAATAAGAGCCCAAGACAGGATTAAGCTTTCTATAAGAACGATGATGCCCTCACCCTCGGTTGGATTAAGCCTTTAGACAGGTAGGATGAACAATGCCTTCAGGGCGGATTTGATATGCCCAACTCTGTCGGGGCAAAAGAACCACATCTAAATGATATACTAGAAGAGTTATGGTTTAAAGGTTAAAGTGCAAAAGCCATCAAGGTTCAAAAAAACTTGACCAACTTCGATGGTCTTATACACTTAGCCACTAAGAAAATTAGCAAGTTCTTGTGAAAAGGCAACCTCAGCCTTGTAAGAAAACTCAAATTGTATAAAAACAGGTCACGAGGCAGAAAGGACAATCTTTGCCTTTCAAAACCGTAATGTAAACACAAAAAACATGAAGACGATCCTCAACTGTTAAAAGTTTAAACACTATTACTAATTTAGAACAAACTGCCTAGTCTTAAAATCATCTATGTCATCCTGCCTATTTGTTATTCTAGAACAGATGTAAAGCCTTGATCCTTACAACAGTTACCTTAACACCCATGGACACTACTATCTGCCTATACTCTTAACTATATGCTTACCACGAAGAGTTCATCACATTGAAGTCCTTCACTTAACAATGATGTATTGGATTAACATTAAGAGAAGAGCCATGTGGCCCTTAAACGGAAGCCCAAGGTCTTCAATATGGGAATATGTGCCCAAGACAGGATTAAGATTTATTTATGAACGATGATGCCCTCGCCCTCAGTTGGATTAAGCCTTTAGACATGTAGGACGAACAAAGCCTTCCGGGTAGATTTTATAAGACCGACACTCCGAGGGAAGCAGAACCATAGCTAAATGAAATACAAGAAGAGTAGTGGTTTAGAGGTTAAAGTGCAAAAGCTATCAAGGTTCAAAACAACTTGACCAACTTTGATGATCTGAAACACTTAGCCACTAAGAAAATTAGCAAGTTTTAGTGAAAAGGCAGCTTCAGCCTTTTAAGCAAACTCAGAACGTATCAACACAGGTTACGAGGCCAACTGCACAATCTTTGCCTATCAAAACCCTACATGTATACACAATAAACATGAAGACAATTCTCAACTCTTAAAAGTCTAAACACTGTGACTATATTGAACAAACTGCCTAGTTTTAAAATCATCCATGTCCTCTTACCTATTTGTTAGTCTAAAACGATTGTAAAGCCCTGATCCTTACACCAGTTACCTTAACACCCATGGTCACTACTATCTGCTTATTCTCTTAATTATATGTTTACCGTGAAGAGTTCACCGCATTGATGTCCATCACATAATAACGATGTGTTGGATTGACATTAAGAAAAGAGCCACGTGGCCCTAAAACGGATGCCCAAGGTATTAAATTTGGCAATACGAGCCCAAGACAGGATTAAGCTTTCTATAAGAATGATGATGCCCTCGCCCTCGGTTGGATTAAGCATTTAGACAGATACGACGAACAAAACTTCGAGGCTGATTTGATATGCCTGACACTCCGGGGGCAGTAGAACAATAGCTAAATGATATATTAGAAGAGTAGTGGTTTAGAGGTTAATGTGCAAAAGCTATCAAGGTTCAAAACTACTTGACCAACATCGATGGTCTGAAGCACTTAGCAATTAAGAAAATTAGCAAGTTTTAGTGAAAAGGTAGCCACAGCCATTTAAGCAAACTCAGAACGTATCAACACAGGTTACGAGGCGAAATGGACAATCCTTGCCTATAAAAACCCAACATTTAAACACAAAAAACATGAAGATGTTCCGCAACTCTTAAAAGTTTAAACACTGTGCCTAATTTAGAACAAACTGCCTAGTTTTAAAATCATCTATGTCCTCTTACCTATTTGTTAGTCTAGAACGGTTGTAAAGCCCTGATCCATACACCAGTTACCATAACGACCCTTGGTAACTACTATCCGCTTATACTCTTAATTATATGCTTACCGTAATGAGTTCACAACATTGAAGTCCTTCACATAACAATGATAAGTTGGATAGACATTAAGAGAAGAGCCTTGTGACCCTTAAACATAAGCCCAAGGTCTTCAATGTGGGAATAAGAGGCCAAGACAAGATTAAGCTTTCTATAAGAACGATGATGCCCTCGCCATCTGTTGGATTAAGCCTTTAGACAGGTAGGATGAACAAAACCTTCGGAGCTGATTTTATATGCCCGACACTCCGAGGGCAGCAGAACCATTGCTAAATGATATACTAGAAGAGTAGTGGTTTTGAGGTTAAAGTGCAAAAGCTATCAAGGTTCAAAACAACTTGACCAACTTCGATGGTCTGAAACAATTAACCCCTAAGAAAATTAGCAAGTTTTAGTGAAAAGGCAGCCTCAGCCATTTAAGCAAACTCAGAATGTATCAACACAAATTACGAGGCCAAAAGGACATTATTTTCCTATCAAAAGCACTCATGTAAACACAAAAAACATGAAGATAATCCTCAACACATAAAAGCTTAAACACTGTGACTAATTTTGAACAAACTGCTTAGTTTTAAAATCATCTATGTCCACCTACCTGCTTGTTAGTCTTGAACAGTTCTAAAGCCCTGATCCTTACACCACCTACCTTAACATCCATGGTCACTACTATCTGCTTATAATATTAACTATTTGCTTACCGTGAAGAGTTCATCACATTGAAGTCCTTCACGTAACAATGATGTGTTGGATTGACATTAATAAAAGAGCCATTTGGCCCTTAAATGGAAGCCCAAGGTCTTAAATGTGGCAATACAAGCCCAAGATAGGATTAAGATTTTTATAAGAATGATGATGCCCTCTCCCTCGATTTGATTAAGCCATTAGACAGGTAGGACGAACAAAGCCGTCGGGGCTGATTTGATATGCACGACACTCCAGGGGCTGCAGAACCATAGCTAAATGATATACTTGACGAGTAGTGGTTTAGAAGTTAAAGTGCAAAAGCTATCAAGGTACAAAATAACTTGACCAACTTCTATGGCCCGAAACACTTAGCCACTATGAAAATTAGCAAGTTTTAGTGAAAAGGTAGCCTCGACCTTTTAAGCAAACTCAGAACATATCAACAAAGGTTACGAGGCCAAATCGACAATCTTTGCCTATCAAAACCCCACATGTAAACACAAAAAACTTGAACATGATCCTCAACTCTTAAAAGTTTAAACATTGTCCCTAATTTAGAACAAACTACCTTGTTTTAAAATCATCTTTGTCCTCTTACCAATTTGTTTGTCTAGAACGGTTGTAAAGCCCCGATCCTTACACCAGTTACCTTATACCCATGGTCACTACTATCTGCTAATTCTCTTAACTATATCCCTACCGTGAAGAGTTCTCCACACTGAAGTCCTTAACAAAACAATGATGTGTTGCATTAACATTAAGAGAAGTGCCTTAAGGCAATATGAGCCAAAGACAGGATTAAGCTTTCTATAAGAACGATGATGCCCTCTCCCTCGGTTGGATTAAACGTTTAGACAGGTAGGACGAACAAAGCCTTCGTGGCTCATTTGATTTGCCCGACACTCCGGGGGCAGCAGAACCATAGCTAAATGATATACTAGGTGAGTAGTGGTTTAGAGGTTAAAGTACAAAAGCTATCATGGTTCAAAACAACTTGACCAACTTCGAAGGTCTGATACACTTAGCCATTAAGAAAATTAGCAAGTTTTAGTGAAATGGCAGCCTCAGCCTTTTAAGCAAACTCTAAACGTATCAACACAGGTTACAAGACCAAAAGGACAATCTTTGCTTGTCAAAACTCCTCATGTAAACACAACAAACTTGAAGATGATCCTCAACTCTTAAAAGTTTAAACACTGTGACTAATTTAGAACAAACTGCCTAGTTTTAAAATCATCTATTTTCTCTTGCCTATTTGTTAGTCTAGAACAGTTGCAAAGCTCTGATCTTACACCAGTTACCATAACATCCATGGTCACTACTATCTGCTTATACTCTTAACTATATGCTTACCTTGAAGATTTCACCACATTGAAGTCCTTCAAATAATAATGATGTGTTGGATTGACATTAAGAGAAGAGCCATGTCGCCCTTAAACAGAAGCCCAAGGTCTTCAATATGGGAATACGAGCCCAAGACAGGATTAAGATTTCTATAAGAACGATGATGCCCTCACCCTCGGTTGAATTAAGCCTTTAGACAGGTACGACGACCAAAGCCTTCGGGGCTGATTTTATATGCCCGACACTCCAGGGGAAGTAGAACCATAGCTAAATTATATACTAGAGGAGTAGTGGTTTAAAGGTTAAAGTGCAAAACCTATCAAGGTTCAAAGCAACTTGACCTACTTCGATGGTCTGATACACTTAGCCATAAAGAAAATTAGCAAGTTTTAGTGAAAAGACAGCCTCAGCCTTTTAAGCAAACTCAGAATGTATCAACACAGGTTGTGAGGCCAAATGGGCAATCTTTGCTTATCAAAACCCCTCATTTAAACACAAAAATCATGAAGTTGATCCTAAACTCTAAAAAGTTTAAACACTGTGACTAATTTAGAACAAACTGCCTAGTTTTAAAATCATCTATGTCCTCTTGCCTATTTGTTAGTCTAGAACAGTTGCAAAGCCCGGATCCTTACACGAGTTACCATAAAACCCGTGGTCGCTACTATCTCCTTATACTCTTAACTATATGCTTTCCGTGAAGAGTTCACCACATTGAAGTCCTTCACATAACAATGATGTGTTGGATTGACATTAAGAGGAGAACCATGTGGCCCTTAAACAGAAGCCCAAGGTCTTCAATGTGGAAATAAGACCTAAGACAGGATTAGGCTTTCTATAAGAACGATGATGCCCTCGCCCTCATTTGGATTATGCCTTAAGATAGGTTGGGCGGACAAAGCCTTCGGGGCTTATTTGATATGCCTGACACTCCGGGGGCAGCAAAACAATTGCTAAATAATTGATGCCAAGGAAAGTGGGTTCGCAATCGACGTGGAGGTGCCACAAGGAATGTAGTCCGACTCAAATGCCAAGTATGTTGATGTGAGACACAACAAAGGCAGAGCAAGGGTAGAGATCAAGGGCTTCCCAGATAGAGCCTGAGGGTGGCAGTGCTGTGAGGGCGATGGCGCAGTATGAATATACGACGACAGTCACAGTCTGATGCTTAGGTCAGAAGTCAGGATCCTGTATGTTCCTCTCTTTAGGATTCTAGAGTGAGAAAGTGAAAGTGTTCTAAAAATGTCCAACCTTTTGTCCAACTGAATTCTCAAGACCTCTATTTATAGAGGTTGAGATGGTGATGTCATCACGCGACACGTGGCACTCCCCTAGAGTGACACGTCACCGAGGGGTCCACAGCTGCCGGTGTTCCACGAACTATCGAATCGCATATTCACCCTTCCTGCCCGCACAACGTCATTCTGTCTGTTTGGAAAGACTGGCTCCCACAACTTCGGTGTGGCCAGAGAACCCCCTTGATCTAGCCTCTAATCCAAGCCCTTGTAGAGTCCCATAGGCCTGGCAGTGGTGGGGAAGACCCAACGCCCAACTGCCAGGTGGACTAGGCGTGATGCCCTTCGAAGACTTGCTCCCGTCTCGGAGTGACCCGGGGGTCATAGTCCATAGTGGTGCCGATGCAAGCCCCTAGTGCTGTAGCACGTAGGCCAGTCACAGAGGCACCCTGATGGAGACAGTGTCCTGGAGGAGTCACCTATCCCACTACGAAGGGTCCCCGTGCTGGAGCACTACGAACGGAGCCCCCAGGAATGAAGACGGTGATGGCTTTATGGTAACGAGCCCATCCCGTGGTGGCGATGACTTTATGGTGACGAGTCCATCCCGTTAGGAGGGGTCCTCGTGCTGAAGCACTACAAATAGCGCCCCCCATGATTGTGATGACGATAGCTTTGTGGTAATGAGCCCATCCCGTGGTGGCGATGACTTTGTGGTAACGAGTCCATCCCGCTGCGAGGGGTCCTCGTGCCAGAGCACTACGAAAGGAGCCCTCTCGTGATTGTGACGGCAATGGCTTTGTGGTAACGAGCCCATCCCGTGGCGGTGATGACTTTGTGGTAACGAGTCCATCCCACTGCGAGGGGTCCTCGTGCCGGAATCCCCCGTGATTGTGACGGTGATGGCTTTGTGGTAACGAGCCCATCTCGTGTCAGTGATGACTTTGTGGTAACGAGTCCATCCCGCTGTGAGGGGTCGTCGTGCCGGAGCACTACGAACGGAGCCCCGTGGAATGCTGCACACTCCGGAGAGTGGGTCGAAGCATGTTCCACGTCCATGGCGGGGGCGCATGGTATGGTGAATAAGTGTGATGCCCGAAGGTCTGTATCATGATTGTGGCGCATGGGCGTGGCGATGAACGTCGCGGAGATAATACTTGGAGCTGGAGCACATGTCATGAGAGTGGTGCGGCGACGAACGTCGCGAAGCAATACTTGGTGCCTGGGGCACGTATCATGAAGATGGAGAACGAGCATAGCGACGAACGTCGCAGAGCAATACTTGGTCCCGGGGCACGTGTTATGAAAGTGGTGCGACGACGAACGTCGCAAAGCAATACTTGGTGCCGGGGGCACGTATCATGAAGATGGCGCACGGGCATGGCGACGAACGTCGCGGAGCAATACTTGGTACCGTGGCACGTGTTATGAAAGTGGGGCGGCGACGAACATCTCGAAGCCATACTTGGTGCCGGGGCACATGTCATAAGAATGGCGCATGGGCGCGGCAACGAACGTCGCGGAGCATATACTTGGTGCCGAGGCACATGTCATAAGAATGGCACATGGGCGCGGCAATGAACGTCGCGGAGGCGGCGCACTGGCACGCGTCGGGTGTCCCGAAGATGGGATTTGAGCTGAGTGTACCTGTCATAACAAAATGACGAATACAACATGTAGTAATGACAAAGTTGAAAGTTATGGTATGCGGTCGTCAATGACGGGTCATTCGGTGGTAGAGCACGACTTTGGGCGATGGGCATTGCGGGAGCGGTGCGCGGTCGTGGATGACAGACGTCGCGAGGTTGATGTACGACGGACGCTGCGAGGTTGATGCACGATGGACGTCGCGAGGTTCATGCACGAAAGACGTTGCGAGGCTGTTGCACGACAGATGTCGCGAGGTTGGTGCATGACAGAAAGGCCAAGGCCAACACCCCATGGAGGCTGAGGCCAACCCCCCATTGAGGCTAAGGCCAACCCTATGGCCGTGGGGGAGGCCGAGGCCGACCCCATGGGGTTGGCCAAGGCCTATGCACTTGACCCCGTCGCTCCGGTTGCGCCAACAATCGATGTTTTTGGTGAAAAGGTGCTTAGGTAATTGCAGCACAACGAACGTGGTACAATGAGTCACAGTAGCGTGAAATAATTGGTGACTAAGTTGCTCGTGAGGCGTGTGAAGTAAGAAACGCACGTGACATGGGCGCGCGCACTTTGATCGGTTCGAAGCGTTCAATACTGTGCTTGTGCGGACGTGTCATGCACAATGGGACTCCAAGTGGACCTTTGAGTGCGACCAGAATAGGTTGGGAATAATAATATACTACAAGAGTAGTGGTTTAGAGGTTAAAGTGCAAAAGCTATCAAGGTTCAAAACAACTTGACAAACTTTGATGGCTCAATCACTTAGCCACTAAGAAAATTAGCAAGAGTTAGTGAAAAGGCAGCGTCAGCCTTTTAAGCAAACTTAGAACGTATAAACACAGGTTACGAAGCCAAATGGACAATCTTTGCCTATCAAAACCCCTCATGTAAACACAAACAACATGAAGATGATCCTCAACTCTTAAAAGCTTAAACACTGTGATTAATTTAGAACAAACTGCATAGTTTTAAAATCTTCTATGTCCTCCTGCCTATTTGTTAGTCTAGAACAGTTGTAAAGACCTGATCTTTACACCAGTTACCTTAACACCCGTGGTCACTACTCTTTGCTTATACTCTTAACTATATGCCTACCGTGAAGAGTTCACCACATTGAAGTCCTTCACATAACAATGATGTGTTGGAAATACATTAAGAAAAGAGCCATGTGGCCTTCAAATGGAAGCCCAAAGTCTTAAATGGGGCAATACGAGCCCAAGACAGGATTAAGTTTTTTTATAAGAACGATGATGCCCTCGCCCTCAGTTGGATTAAGCCTTTAGCCAGGTAGGACGAACAAAGGCTTCGGGGCTAATTTGATATGCCTAACACTCCGGGGGTAGCAGAACAATAGCTAAATGATATACTAGAAGAGTAGTGGTTTAGAGGTTAAAGTGCAAAAGCAATGAAGGTTCAAAACAACTTGACAAACTTCAATGGTCTGAAACAATTAGCCATTAAGAAAATTACCAAGTGTTAGTGAAAAGGCAGCCTCAGCCTTTTTAACCAAACTCAGAACGTATCAACACAGGTTATGAGGCCAAAAGGACAATCTTTGCCTATCAAAACCCCTCATGTAAACACAAAAAAACATGAAGATGATCCTCAACTCTTAAAAGTTTAAACACTGTGACTAATTTAGAACAAACTGCCTAGTTTTAAATTGATTTATGTCCTTTTGCCTATTTGTTAGTCTAGAACAGTTGTAACGCCGTGATTCTTGCACCAGTTACCTTAACACCCATGGTCACTACTATCTGCTTATACTCTTGACTATATGCTTACCGTGAACAGTTCACCACATTGAAGTCCTTCACATAACAATGATGTGTTGGATTGACATTAAGAGAAGAGCCATGTGGCCCTTAAACAGAAGCCCAAGTTCTTCAATGTGGAAATACGACCCAAGACAGGATTAAGCTTTCCATAAGAACGATGATGCTCTCGCCCTTGTTTGGATTATGCCTTAAGACAGGTAGGACGAACAAAGCCTTCCGGGCTGATTTTACATGCCCAACACTCCGAGGGCAGCAGAACCATAGCTAAATGATATACTAGAAGAGTAGTGGTTTAGAGATTAAAGTGCAAAAGCAATCAAGGTTCAAAATAGCTTGACCATCTTCAATGGTCCGAAACCCTTAGCCACTAAGAAAATTAGCATGTTTTAGTGAAA
Source organism: Escallonia herrerae (assembly GCA_033070095.1). Classification (NCBI taxonomy): domain Eukaryota; kingdom Viridiplantae; phylum Streptophyta; class Magnoliopsida; order Escalloniales; family Escalloniaceae; genus Escallonia; species Escallonia herrerae. The sequence continues at coordinate 4,151 of JAVXUP010003781.1, read as the reverse complement.
AGGCAGCCTCAGCCTTTTAAGCAAACGCAGAACGTATCAACACAGGTTACGTGGCCAAATGGACAATCTTTGCCTATCAAAACCCCACATGTAAAAGAAAAAAACACGAAGATGATCCTCAACTCTTAAAAGTTTAAACACTGTGACTAATTTAAAACAAACTGCCTAGTTTTAAAATCATATATGTTCTCTTGTCTATTTGTTAGTCTAGAACATTTGTAAAGCCCTGATCCTTACACCAGTTACCATAACACCCATGGTCACTACTATCTGCTTATACTCTTAACTATATGCTTACCGTGAAGAGTTCACCACATTGAAGTCCTTCACATAACAATGATGTGTTGGATTGACATTAAGAGAAGAGCCATGTGACCCTTAAGCGGAAGCCCCAGGTCTTCAATGTGGCAATACGAGCCTTAGACATGATTAAGCTTTCTATAAGAACGATGATGCCCTCGCCCTCAGTTGGATTAAACCTTTAGATAGGTGGGACGAACAAAGCCTTCGGGGCTGATTTGATATGCCCGACACTCCGGGGGCAGTTGAACCATAGATTAATGATATACTAGAAGAGTAGTGGTTTTGAGGTTAAAGTGCAAAAGCTATAAGGGTTCAAAATAACTTGACCAATTTCGATGGTTTGAGACACTTAGCCACTAAGAAAATTAGCAAGTTTTAGTGAAAAGGCAGCCTCAGCAGTTTAAGCAAACTCAGAACGTATCAACACAGGTTACGAGGCCAAATGGACAATCTTTGCCTATGAAAACCCCACATGTAAACACAAAAAACATGAAGATGATCCTCTACTCTTAAAAGTTTAAACACTGTGACTAATTTAGAACAAACTGGCTAGTTTTAAAATCATCTGTCCTCTTGCCTATTTGTCAGTCTAGAACAGTTGTAAAGCCCTGATCCTTACACTAGTTACCATAACACCCAGGGTCACTGCTATTTGCTTATACTCTTAACTAGATGCTTACCGTGAAGAGTTCACCACATTGAAGTCCTTCACATAACAATGATGTGTTGTATTGACATTAAGAGAAGAGCCATGTGGCCCTTAAACGGAAGCCCAAGGTCTTCAATGGGGGCAATACGAGCCCTAGACAGGATTAAGCTTTCTATAAGAACAATGATACCCTCGCCCTCGATTGGATTAAGCCTTTAGACTGGTAGGACGAACAAAGCCTTCAGGGTTGATTTGAAAGGCCCGACACTCCAGGGGCAGCAAAACCATAGCTAAATGATGTACTAGAAGAGTTGTGGTTTAGAAGTTAAAGTGCAAAAGCTATCAAGGTTCAAAATAACTTGACCAACTTCGATGGTCTGAAACACTTAGCCACTAAGGAAATTAGCAAGTTTTAGTGATAAGGCAGCCTAGCCTTTTAAGCGAACTCAGAACGTATCAACACAGGTTACGAGGCCAAATGGACAATCTTTGCCTATCAAAACCCCACATGTAAACACAAAAAACATGAAGATGATCCTCAATTCTTAAAAGTTTAAACATTGTGACTAATTTAGAACAAACCGCCTAGTTTTAAAATCATCTATGTCCTCTTGCCTATTTGTTAGTCTAGAACATTTGTAAAGTCCTGTGCCTTACACCAGTTACCATAACACCCATGGTCACTACTATCTGCTTATACTCTTAACTAGATGCTTACCGTGAAGAGTTCACCAAGAAAAGGAGTTGTAACTTTACCTGTATCACCATGCCTCACACTCTACCTAGAAAAAGCCTTGACCGCGTAAGGTGCACGTGTGAGTTTGGTAGTTCCACGTCATTAAAGTGTAAAAAAATATGGATGTGTATACATGGTCTGCTATATTGGCTTATGTTTATTGGTCACGTTGGACATTAACATGTATATTTGGGCCTTCTTAACGCACTAGACCTCTGTTGTCTCCACATATTTGCTACTATGGTTAATCGATCTGGGCGTTTTCCCATGTTGGTGGCTCACGCATAACATGCGTTTTTAGCCGAGCAAGACACCAAGGGGAGCTTTAGACTCACGCGTAAAGGGCGGATTATTGAGGTGTACTTATGAGCTATGTTGGTCTTACATTTGGTAAGTGTAACAAGCGACAATCATATTTGCATGGATGGATCCTAGACTTATTGGCTTAAGTTTAGCTTCATCTTGAATATTCGGGGCCCGCTTAGAGAAGTAAAGCCGTGAGTGAGGCTCGGAATAAAGGTAGCTAGAGTTAGCTTCGAGTTCATACCCAAAATAGAGTTTGCAATTTTGGTTGGTCGCACCCATTTGAAGAAGGATGTTTTATTGGGTTAGTGACACCAAGCGATATTAGCAATGGGCAAGGAAGTAGTGAAAGGGCTGAAAGCATGAATGAATAACTTGTCATACTTTTGCAACTCTTTCTCCTCATTTGATTTTACTTGGTTAATGTATCTTTTTGGATTTAACATTGGGATATTGTTTGTATTTAACAAAGACCTTTACCAATGGCCATATAAATTGCACATAACCAAAAAAGAAACAAGGAAAAAACAAAAACCTTCGAAAAACCAACTTCAATTTATGACTTATATTTTGGGGAAAGTCAATACGAAGATGATTATCAATCTACAAATGTTGTGAAAATGTGTTAAAACTTCAATCTTTTTGTGAACCTTTCTTCTGTATCACTGTTTTTTAGAGTTTGAGATTGATAGCATATTTTTCAAGCTCCATTTTTAATTGAATGTGTTAAGTTTGCCTCTGAGATTGCTATCATCAATATTCTTGTTTATTTTTTACCTTGTTGGACTTTAAAGATAAGATCATTGCTTGTCATATAAATTCCTAATTCGATGTTCAATAATATTAAGAACATTAAGTTCACAAATAAAGAAAGAAAATTTATCAAATTAATTAGGCACGTTATAATCGTCATGTCTAGATTACCTGTAACGTCCCGAAAATCCAGAGCTCTATCGCCCTGAACTCTCGGAACGTTGACCTACCACTTCATATCAAACCTGTCAAATCCTATCCACTAACACATACTTCAGAGTTCTAGCTAGACATCAACTCAAATACTTCAAAATATGTACAGTCCAAAAGGAACTTTAACTTAAACTAGTCTTCCAACTCAAAACTTTTGAAACTCAATTTAGGTTCCTTACAAATCAACTAGCGGTACGCAGGGGTCTTACTATACAGTATTGGTGGTGGGCTCATGGAATCTCACACAACTTTAATCCATTCTTGAACATACTACCGCTGATCATCACCTGCAGAAGGGAGTCAAACGAAGGGTGAGCTTTTGAGAGCTCAGTAAGGTCATACAAGGACTACCAACAAGAATTACAAAACGATTCTAAAGAATCCAACCGACGATTATTTCCAAAATACTTTAAACGATCTAAATAACTTAATGATTTCAAAAATGATCAAAATTCATCATAAATAGATACCAAAATAAACAATAACAATCACGACGTGCTCTAAAATGATCAATAAAATCATGGGAAAAGTAGGGAATGACCCCCTCTACTTTACTCGTTGTGCGATTTGCCCCCTCCACTTCAAAATTAACCACTAAACCCCCCCACACTTACAGAAATTGGGCACCTTAGACGGGTCCGTTATGAATAGTGTGAAATGACCAAAATACCCTTATTTCTTTATTAGTTAATGACCCCCTGTACCACGGTGTGCAATTTCCCCTCCTCAACTTCAAAATTAACCACTAAACCCCCTTACACTTACAGAAATTGGGCACATTAAATGGAAACCGTTAAATTTAAATGACAATTTTGCCCATGACCCTCCCCACCCCCCACCCGTTAGATGAGTCCCCCACCCCATTCTGCGCTACCAGATTCATTGCAAACAAGGGATTACTGCAATCTGCACCTCCTCTTCTGGTCAACCCCGCTACAATTGGTGATTCACTGAGCATAACCACTGGTCTTTTTCTCCGACCACCAGGGAGTTACAAAAAAAAAAAAAGGAACCACGATTGCCGTTGGTATATCACCGGCGCAACAACTACCATGATCAGCGTCACAGTAACCACAATTCTGGCCAACTCCCCCAACTTTATACTGTCTGGCTACACATCGTCGTGAGTTGCCTCATCGCTGCCATTTCCCACCACCTTGCGTCTGCAAGCCAGTGGGGCTTCTTCATCGGCCA
>JAVXUP010003780.1:50000-53522 GCA_033070095.1 Escallonia herrerae | reverse complement strand
TCCCAATGTTATTGTTCGTGTATGTGTCATAACTCTTATGTAGGTTATAATTCACGATAAATTTGTATACATATCTTCCCACGCAAGCGCGCCCATATGCACATATAGTTTGTATACATATTTACAAGGAAACCATGGGTATCACTACGCGGCTTATTTTTGCTGTCGCCATTCTGGTTAGCCTCTTCTCCAGCACATCTTCAATTACAGGACATGTGGTGCCCTACACTAGATATCTCCGTAAGTATAGTAGCCATACTTTCTCTTGTTAATTATGAATGATTCCTGTGTTATGTGTAATTGATGCACAATCAATTCCATTGTTGCAACTTTTCTCACAATCAATCCCAACTTTTCTCACAGCGACAACTTCGAGTTACATGTTTGCGCATGATGTGTTTTTTTTTTTTCAACTCTGAAACTTTTGTTGTTAAACTTACACTAATTACACATGGGAATGAGATTGGTTCTTATAATACCTAATGAACTTAAGCATTCTTTTGGTTTGGACGCCACGCAACTAAATAATGTTCTTTGCCGCATTAAGCATAATAATCTCCATTGATATCTTTTAATCAAGTGTAGCAAGAGTGCCGCATTAAGCATAATAATCTCCATTGATATCTTTTAATCAAGTGTAGCAAGAGTTTCATAAATTCTCACTCTTTTGTTTGGTGCCTTTCTTGCTCTGCTCTAGCAACTAAGTGCTATGGCATGAAGGACCAGGGTACTATGGTTGCCTTGCTCAATGAGACCTTCTTTTACGACGACAGGTGCGGTCTAACAGCCCTTGTTGTTTACGGCGGCAGCGTCAGGGTGAAGATTGTGGGTGTCTGTCCTCCTACTCTATGTGATGAAAATACAAATCTGGCTCTCTCCACGGAAGCTTTCTCCCAGATCGCTGACCCAGCTGCTGGAAAGATATTTGTTGATTATGCCACGTAAGCAAATCAAATCTTAAACTATCTTGCACTGGTTCTTTTAAAAGTTTTCGCTCAAGTGGAGTCGCATTTAAGTTGAGAAAATATAACAATGTTCGTGTCCATTATTTATCAAATTCTCAATTTAACTTGCAAACTAATTTTGACATTGCCTCGGCTATTTGGTTGGCTAAAGATTAACCGTCGCTAAAAATACATTTCTTGGCATCCACATATATATATACGATCAGCACGTGAGTTTTCTAACAGGGCGTTGGTCAAGAGGTGTGATACATGATTATGAGAGTACAAGTACGTTGGACTATACTCAATGACAAGAACACCGAAATAATGCGTACAAAAAGTTTTATACTCATCAAATTATACGGTGAACAATCTTTTGAGATTTTAGCCAACTTAAGGTGGACGATTAGATTATAGTAAATGAAATGGACATCCTCATAAATTCTTCCCTAAATTTGAGAGTGACCTTGCACGTTGCCTATTACTTGATTTCTTGAGTTTAGATCATCACACACACATATATATATATATCACACACACACACACACACACACACACACACACACACACACACACACACGCGGGAAAAGCAAATGTGGGTCTAGCCTTAGGTAACTTGTCTAAGGTTAGGGACCAAAACTACGTAGTTTCGTAACAAATATTCCTTTCTTGTTTGTTTTGATTTTTCACCCCTTTTTATCTGATCTAGACTTTCTCTCTACCATTTACCATCGTCGCCACCATCCGCTGCCAAACCAACCCCTTCGCTACCATGACCGTCCATCATCACAAGGACTACCACCCTATTGTGCACCATAACCCCGCCAGTCCTCCATCCCACCACCAGAACTGCAAATCACCACAACACCGCCACATCCACAACTTCCACCTCAACCCCTCGTCGATCCTTCTCACTTCAGCCTTTGGCATCGGCAATAACCCTCCACTTCGGGCCAACCTTCTCCTCTTCTACTATCTTCCACTTTCCACCTTCCTTAAAGGTTGTTCTACCGGTACTGCCTCAATTGCCACAACAGTGCCCCATCAATGTCGGTGACCACCCTCTCTCTCATCCCTCACCATCTCTCGCCCTTGTTATGGAGTGCAAAGATGTTCTTCCAGTGGCCTATATATATATAGGCCAAGGACCTTGCATGTTCGTTTTTGGATTAATGGGTGAAATCAAGCCATTAAAGACATGACCCATTTAACTCACAAATAAAGGAATTGATATGAATTAGTGACCCATTTATACTCAACCTTCACGCAAACCCAACCCTCCGTTAAAGTTTACAAACCCCCTAACTCTAGTTCTATATCCCTTTATGAGTCTACGAGCTTAAGGTTGTCCACCTTACAGTAGCCAAGCCAAGAACTTTTGAAGATATTTGTGGCAAGAAATGTACTTTTGTCGGCATCCATACTTCTAGCACCTAAATATATTTAATTTAAGGTGGTATGGGTCTCACAATCATTGCAGAAGTTCCACCTACATTTCTACGAACATAAGATTATATATACAAGATTTCTATACTCATTGAAATGTATGGAAAAGGCAGCTTTTTGAAAAAAATTTAACTAAAGTTTCTGGTAGAAGGTTCACTGCTATTCCATTTTTGAGGACAATTAAACATGGCACACTCCATTTACAAATTTCGCTTTGTCTTTTGAAATTTCTCAAGTACTAGTCGTTATGTTTGTTCTTCTGGAAAGAGATTTGTTGAATATACCAAATAAGAAAATTATAATTTAAACTATCTTGCGTATCCTTTGTTATCACACATGGATGTCCTAGGCACTGTAAGCCATCGTCTCTTTTTTCTTCGACAATCTTTAAATAATATCATCACTTCTCAGTTTGTTACGATCAATCTCACGCTACCCTAGAAGGTTCGCTGATTTTGCTTAAAATAGATTAAAATCTAATTTTGAAAACTGATTAAGATTTAAGCTAAAATCTACTTTTTAAAATTAAATCAATCTCAAACGGACTCATGTATGGTTGGTCAGGTGGTGAGATACATGATTACAAGAGTACAAAGAGTGCGCTCAACTGATAAGAAAAAGAAATAATGTGTACACAATGTTTTATATTTATCAAATTAAACAGTGGACAACCTTTTCAGTTTTTAGCTAGCTTAAGGTGTACAATTAAATTATATTATAAATGAAAAGGACATCTTCATAAATTCTCTCCTCAATCAGAGAGTGACCTTGCATGTCGTCTGTTGATTTAACTTCTTGAGTTTAGACCACCATAGAAAAAGTTTCTACGTTTGTGACTTGCCTTTAAATTGTTGAGTTTCGGTTTCTCTTTGATCTTACCTAGCTAGTTCTTCATGGAAACATTCTACATTAATTTCAGTGTAAAGAGCTTAAGGTTGTCCAACTCGTACAGTAGCCAAACCAAGAACTTTTTTAATCCAAGAAATTAAAACACTTTAAATATAGTGGAGTACAATTTTACCATTCTTTTTTTGAAGATATTTGTCGCTAGAAGTACACTCTTGTCGCCTGTCGGCATGGATACTTCTAGCACCTAAACATAAAAAAATGTATCAAGAAGGTTTAGGCCTCA
>JAVXUP010003780.1:0-35000 GCA_033070095.1 Escallonia herrerae | reverse complement strand
GTAGAAAGGTTCAAGGTTATGCTAGAAGACTACACGAAGGAGATGCTTGTAATGCACGCAAAGGCTTTCCTGCTATGGGTGATGGGGGCAATTCTATTCCCAACTATGACAAAGAATTGGGTTCACAGAAATATTTAGCTCTATTGGGTAACCTGCAAGAGGTTGGGGGTTATGCTTGGGATGCAGCCACACTTGCATACTTGTATCACACATTGCACAAGGCAACGAGGCCCGACTGCAAATCTATATTTACATGTCTCTCATTGTTGCAGGTATATCATAAAACTCCTTTAATTTCTTTTTTGATAACTTTTTATTAGTCAGTGCACAATAAATTTTGACCATACAGTCTCAATTTGTCTTTGTTATCTAAGTGTTTTAATAAACATTTTAGTGTCGGCATACCCTACACATAGATAGGGAACCAATAATGTGTGTCCTCGGTTGCGCTGGGAGTATAGTCGGAGGGAGAGCCACTACTCGAGGAGAGATGATCCTCATCACAACATCTTACTCTATCAGAGGGAGTTTGAATCGCTATCTTCGGGCTAAATGTGCTGGGGGCCATATAAACATTTGGATGGACGGATGGCAGAGTTGTTCATGTTTACGTCTCTGGGTTTTAATGCACTCGAAATTTATAGATCCATTGGGAGATCGCGGAGTGGAAACTACTGGATCGCGCCATGTGCCCTTTTGAGTGTCTGTAGGGGTTGCCAGCTGATGCCCTAGACTTGAGGATTAACAAGAACCCACCGGGTGTCCAATGGTTTGGGCAGGTGAATGCACTTGAATTGTGCACTGCCGAACTTGGACTGTGGAAATCTTGGCAAGACATGCTGGCAGCCATTGTGTCGGAGGCCGATCCTGTCGTCGGCATCGAACAATATCTGGGGTGTACTACCACATCACTCGAAAGAGAATAAACCCAGTGCAGCGGACAAGAGGCAAGAAATACCAGCAGGGGTCAGATTGATGAGCATAGAGCATTCAAGCTTATAAGTTTCCTATTGACTTTCAAATAAATTTGATCTCGTAAATTTTGCATTCAATCTCATGTTGTGTTTAAAGTTGCCTATGATCTAATTGGATATAAGTTGATGCCTCACTTGCCTTCTTTTAGAAATTAAGTGAGCGGAAGGATCTGCTAGATACCATGGGAGTGGATCGCCCCCATGTTGAGATCTTGGTGTATGGCTGTGGGGATTTTGTGAAGGGTTATACGGGACAACCTTTCCGGCGTGAGCCCAGGAATGGATTATCCCTTGTGGCAGCCTTCCCATGTGAGCGAGAGCATGGGTGATCCCTCGGGATAGACTTTGGGTATGAGGAAGGGAGTTAGTGGTCACTCCAGAGCTGAATGGCTGATGCTTGGGGGCTGCCTTCGGGTATGGGAATGGATCATTAGGACGAGTGGAGTCAGCCTTCATTTGCTTTGCTTAGGGACTTAGAGGATACACCAGGTCTTCGGAGTCAAGTACACAAGAGTTCAGCTTCACGAACTTTAACTTTTCTGAGTCACTAAAACTTGTCCCGAGGGTGGTACCTTTCACTTCGGGCCTTGGGATATCCGAAAAGCCTCAAGGACAACTATATCCCCTAGTCAATCCCCTCGTCTGTCCCTCTTATCCCAAAGGTCGTCCATTAAAGCCTCTAAAGTTGGCAAAATGTGCCCTAGTCCATCAACGATACTTTAGCGAGCCCTCCCCCTCCCACCACCTACACTCGAAAAGTGGTATGAACTGTCGTGTCATTGATTACTATGTCTTATGGGACCAAAATGTCCACCCTCACCTAAGGTCGTTGGTTGGAATTATGACTGCCCACATCAAGCTTCTGATGCGTCGAAAGAAGGATAGGGAGAATCCCCTTGTTTTTATGTTGGATGCGCTTTTTCACAGAATGCTCTGTGAAGAATGGGAACAATGGAAACTGGTGAGGGAGAAGAAAACATTGATCAATTGGCGTCAGCCTAGGGAGCTCAGTAATTGTTTATGTATACTGAGAATTCAGTGAGCTTCCGTTAGGCAGATGTCTTTCTAGTACCCTTCTTAGCACTCCCACTGGTATTTGCTTTGCTATGAACCACGGGTTGTGGTAATTTCAATCCTCGACAGTCTCCACAATGATGTCCCTTTGATATCTTTTCAAAGAACAATTGACGGCTATGGTAAGCTTTGCATTCTTGTTACGGTTTTCCTATCTTTTAATTTGCTCACTGTAATTCGACTCTTGTAGCTTACGCTATTTTTATTCTTCCGTAGGGTATGTTTTGTTCCATGCTTCACTCTCTCAGTGGACAAAAAAGTACCGGCAAGGCCGAATCTTGAAGTTCGAGTGAAAAAACGTAGGTCCATGCAAAATAATCAGTCGAACTGCAGTGTCCTTATCTTGATGTACATGGACTACATTCATCGGTCCGAGAGCGTCGAGAAGGCCAATTCGAGCCAAGAAGACATATAAAACTTTAGATTTAGGATAACTTGACAGATTGGTTAAAGACAACCTAGACTAGTTAGGGATATTATGATGCCGGATAACATTGGACGTATATTTTTATGTAATAAAAAAGCATTTCAGTATTTCCTGTGTTTATTAAATTTTATATGTTTCTGGCTTTTCTTTCTGGATGTGGTGCGTTATAGTTGAGTATTACTTTTGAGAATATTGTGTGTTGAGTTGAGTATTACTTTTGAGAATGTTGTGTGTTGTGATTTTTGAGTATTACTTGGAATAGGTTAATGGTGGGGTAAGAAAATGAAAGAACAAAGATTTTAATTAGTCTGCTCAACTGTCCGCCACATAGTATAGTGAATGGTTGAGCATACTAATTTTTACTGCCAAATGGTCCGCTTGACTATCCAGTGGATGAAGAAAATTCTCAATCTCTGCTAGGCCGTCCTCTATATTATCTAGCGAATGATGAAAATGGCCAAAATTTTTCTAAGTGTTGGAGGCCAATGTTTCTGTTAGGTCGTTCGCTACATTATCTAGTGGACGGTAAAAATGGCCTGAAATGTTTTTAAGTGGTGGAGGCTAATGTTTCTGCCACTAGGGTTTCTGTTCGGCCGTCCGCTATATTATCTAGTGAAAATGACCAAAATTTTTTTGAGTGTTGGAGGCCAATGTTTCTGCTAAGCCATCCGCTACATTATCTAGCAGATGGTGAAAATGGCCTGAAATTTTTTTTCTAAGTGTTGGAGGCCAATCTTTCTGCTAGGTCATCCGTTACATTATCTAGCGGACGGTGAAAATGCCTGAAATTTTTCTAAGTGTTAGAGGCCATTGTTTCTGTTAGGCTGTCTGCTACATTATCCAGCGGACGGTGAAAATGCCTGAAATTTTTCTAAGTGTTAGAGGCCATTGTTTATGTTAGGCTGTCTTACATTATCCAGCGGACGGTGAAAATGTCTAAAATTTTTCTAAGTGTTGGAAGCCAATGTTTCTACTAGGCCGTCCGTTACATTATCTAGCGGATGGTGAAAATGCCTGAAACTTTTCTAAGTGTTGGAGGCCATTGTTTCTGTTAGGCTGTCCGCTACATTATCTAGCGGATGATGAAAATGGCTGAAAATTTTCAAAGTGTTGTAGGCTTACATTATCTAGCGGATAGCAAAAAAGGCCAAAATTTTTCTAAGTGTTGGAGGCCAATGTTTCTACTAGGCCGTCTGCTACATTATCGAGCGGACGGTGAAATTGAATGAAACTTTTCTAAGTGTTAGAGGCCAATATTTCTGCTAGGCCATTCGCTACATTTTTAGTGGACGTTGAAAATGCCTGAATTTTTTCAAGTGTTGGAGGCAATATTTATGTTAAACCGTCCGCTACATTACCCGGCAGACAGTGCAAATGGCTAAAAATTTTCAAAGTGTTTTAGGCCAATGTTTCTGCTAGGCCGTCTACTAAATTATCCAGCAGACAGCGAAAAAGGCCGAATTTTTTCTAAGTGTTAGAGGCCAATGTTTCTACCCAACCGTCCACTAGACTATCTGGCGGATAGTGAAAAAGGTCGAATCTTTACGAAGTGTTGGAGGCCAATGTTACTGCCCAACCATTTGCTAGACTATCTAGCGGATTGTGAAAAAGGCTGAATTTTTTTCTTAGTGTGGGAAGTCAATGTTTCTGCCTAATCGTCGGCTGGACCATCTGGTGGACGATGAAAAAGGCCGAATTTTTTCTAAGTGTTGGAGATCAATGTTTCTGCCCAACCGTCGGCTGGACCATCTGGTGGACGATGAAAAAGGCCGAATTTTTTCTAAGTGTTAAACCGTCTGGTAAACTATCTGGCGGATGGTGAAAAAGGCCAAAGTATTTGAGGTCAATGTTTTTGCAAAGCTAAATTGGTCACTGCAAGAGTATATTAAAATTTAGATGGTAAATAAACACAGTTAATGAATAACCCAATTGTAAATCAAATTTGATTATGAATAAATATCTAGGATTATTACAAAATCTATAATTCAAATACAACGTCCGTAGACTTGATTATTGATAAAAGCTTATTACAAAGTCCATAGACTAAAGGTCCACTTCATCTTCTTCGGCATCACATTCTTCCGCGTCTTGCAAACCCCCTGGACTTATCCCCAGTGCCTTGTAATGGTTCCGCTTGTCATGGTTGGTCATTTTGTTGCACAATACACACTTTCTAAGCTTTTTAGGTTGAGTTGTTTATTCAATAGAGCTCTTCATCTGTGTGTATCTCATTATAAGAGAAACGGTTTATGCCTACGGTACTAAAGCTTTGGCATAAGTAGAAAGTACCGTAGACATAGCCTATGCCTACGGTAGTATACCGTGGGTGCTTCTTCCGATGGCATAGACATACGCCTACAGAAATGAAGACATAAGCCAATGACTGTTCTGTAGGGACATACGTATCTTGAGTTTGGCAAAAGTCCCTTACGCCAACGGTTTTTAAGACTTTTGCCTGCGGATATACTGTAGGCCTTTTCATTTTTGTGCCTATGGTTTTCAAGTCTTTTACCTACAGATATATAGTATGCCTTTTCCCCTTTGTGCCTAATGTTTTACGACTTTTGCCTACGAATATACCGTAGGCCTTGTAGACATATGCCTGCGGTTCTTTTTTTGAGTTTGACCTACGGAATTACCGTAATAGTTTTTATTTATGCTTACGGTTTTTAAGACTTTTAGCAACAAATATACCATTAGCTTTTCCTTTCTTTGCCAACAGTTTTTAAGACTTTTGGCGACATAAATACCGTAAGCCTTTTTCCCTCTTTGCCTACGGTTTTTAAGACTTTTGGCAATGAATAAACTGTCGGCATTTTTGTTTTCTATTCCCACATTTCATGCCGTTGGAATACATATAAATCTCCTGCTTTTTTGTTTGTACCCAGATAACTTCCTGTAGGCACATGTTCAATTTCCTATTTTTCCTGAATACATGTTTATTGTCACTAATTGTTGCATCTATATCATTTTCCAATGGTTCACGGAATAAACATCGTCAAACCATAATAATATTATATTCCTCAAACACCTAATTGCATAAAAAAGACATCAATCTGACCATTAATTACAATACCATCACAAAGTCGTTTCACCATCATCATCCTAACGAAGATTCTAAAAATTTTCATGTTGTACTCTAACAAATCTTATTGTCCACAAAGCAACCTAACACCAATGAAACATATAGACCAACCACACTCAAGTACGAACCACGAACAACTCAAGGGAACTCGTCTTCGTTTGAATTGTTTGCTTCTTGCTTCTCGTCATCAAAACCATCCTATAAAATGGGACATGCTAATTACTTATTACTCAAGTAGTGCAAAAGAAGAAAGTATATCATGTTTCCCATTATTGACATGCTAATTACTTATTGCTCAAGTGGTGCTGCCTTTCCAGGCTTTCACACATGAAGGGTACATATATTTTTTAACCCACCATACTCCCCTGACCCCACCCTCCTCACACATGAAGTAAACTGCTTTAGCCTTATATTGCTGCAGTGTGGAAGTGCATGCTTCACCAGCTCCCTCCAATAACACCTGCCCAGAGCTTTCATTATGTCAATAATGGGAGTGTTGGCATTCTGCGGGCCGTCCGCTACATAGTATAGCGGACACAGAAAAGAGCTCCAAACTAAGTGCTGGATAGTTAGGCATTCTGCGGGGCCGTCCGCTACATAGTATAGCGGACACAGAAAAGAGTACCAAAAAATATAGCGGACATAGAAAAGAGTACCAAAAAAGAAAAACTAAGTGTTGGACCAGAAAATGGTTGGCATGGACCAGATATTTAGTTCTGACCTTCCCGAACCCCGGCCGAAGCGGAGGCCTTATGTCCGCAATATTGTAGAGCTAGACTTTGGTGTCCGCTATATAGTAAAGCTATACAATGTAGCGTAATGCAATTTTAATAAATTGGCGCCCGAAGACTTGTTTTAGCGACATAGTAGGTTAATGCTGTTTTAATAAATTGGCGCCCGAAGACTTGTTTTAGCGACGAAATCAACAATCTCAATATCGATAAACAATAAATAATGTACGATTCACAAAAACCGCACAATTAAGCGAGAAAAAAATTGGAAACATAATGAACAAGAACATAAATTTTTTTATTAATAATAAATTAGGGTTCACATTTGGGCATCGAAATTTTTTCACAAGCGCTTCGATCAAAGATTACAACTTGAAAATCCCACCACCCAAGGTGTTCAAACACTACAAAGTCCCCGAGTTCGAGGCCATGCTGGCGCACGAAGACGTTCCAACCCTCTGCGAATTGCTTTTTTTGGGGTCGGCCGGGCTTCAGCTTGATTTCAACCTGCCATGCCCCCTTGCGGCTATATAATCTTGCACTCTCATGAATTGTTGTAAATTGATTGGTAAAGGCTTCCGGTATGTCCTACCAAACACAATACAAAAAATAGGTTAGTTTTGGTTAAGAAAAACAAAAGATCAAACTTTTAACACACGAAAATACAGAGAAAGAGGGATGGCCTACAAGTTCATTCTCAAATCCCGGCATCATGACTTTGAAAAAGTGTTTGCCTGCCAGGTGCAAGTTGCCAATAAAATCGTAGGTGGTCTCCGATCCAGAAGCCATTGAGGTCGGCGTTGAGGGGAGTACGGTGGTGTTGCCGGAGATGTGGGTAGTTCTAGTGGGGTAGCGGCTTGGGTTAGATGTGAGAGAGAGAGATATAGCGGACTGATAAAAGCTGATTGCCCAATCTGATTAATAATATCTATAATAGGAGAGAGTTATATGTAAAGGATGAAGCGACCGATGGGACAGGTCCTGACATGTGTCAGCCTAGAGGTCGCCCGTTACACTGTGTAGCGGGCGCCTTTTCCTGACACATGTCAGGAACTGAATGTCGTCCTCGAGACAGTCTCGCGGACATGGGAGGAGGGCAAAAAGGTAAAAAAGACTGTCCGCGAGACAGTCTCGCGGACGACTGACAGATTTCCAAAAAGGCACGATCTGGGCCGTCCATCTTTCCGGATGGACGGCCAGATCGCGCTAGCAAAATACCCCATTTTGCTAGCACTATCAACGGATCAGCTCCCTATATATATATATATATATATATATATATATATATATATATATATATATAGTGTTAAATTCGAATATAATTTGACTACTGTGTCTATATTTATGCATTAGTTACTGTTTTAAGGTTAAATAATTGCTGATGGATCAGTAATTATTTTAATATTGTGGATTGGGTTGCCTCGTGGATGATTATTGTGCGGTTGGATTTGAGTTATAGGATGGATGTTTGGGTATCAAAAGAGCAACAAAAAAAATTACTTTTAGCGACAGATTTCCCCGATCTTTACCGATTGATTTCTAGCGCTAAAGATCCATATCAATACCTTCAGTGACGGACATTTCCTTCGCTAAACGATTTTTCAAATATTAATGTCAAAAAATAATAAAATTAAAATACAAAAAATACTTTTAGCGATGAAATTTCTCAAAGGTATTTTTAGTCCGTCGCTAAAAGGTGGACTTTTGGCAATGGATTAAAAAAATTTCGTCACCAAAATTTGAGCAATAATATTTTTTGCGACGCACTTTTAGCGGCGGAAAGTTATATGTCTAGTTGGGTAAACAAAGACACTCCCTTGTGATTTTATTAAGAAGGACAAAACAGTATATATATAGCGCTAAAGATCCATAACAATACCTTCAGTGACGGACATTTTCGTCGCTAAAAGGTGGACATTTGGCAATGGATTAAAAAAATTTCATCGCCAAAATTTTAGCGACAATATATATATATATATATATATATATATATATATATATATATATATATATATATATATATATATATATATATATGAGCCGATCCATACCCACTAGTGGAGAAATAACAATTTCTCCACCATAAATCTAGCATTCCACATGTAGTTGTGGACGGCTCAGATCTGTTTTTTTTTTTTTAAAAGTTGCAACTGCTACTCTTTCAAGCGGTTGCAAAATGATGTTTTTAGCTAAAAATACCAACCGCAGAAAAGAGTAGCTGTTGGGGATTCTCCCAACCGCAAAAAAGAGTAGCGGTTGGGGATCCTCTCAATCGCTACAAAGTGTAGCAATTGGGAGGAAACCCAACCGCTACACTTTGTTGCGGTTGTGGATGGCTTTTAATCCTTCATTACTTTCGTGCGGTTGGTTTGTGAAATGGGAGTGAGTGGTGAGACCCTTCTGTCCTTGTGTCTCTCATCCAAAAAGAAAAATTCAATCTTCACTAACTGCTACACTTTTGTGCGGTTGGTTTGTGAAATGAAAGAGTAATGATGACAACTAAAAGTAATGATTGCAACCAAAAGAAGGCTTTAAAAAAAATTGTAGCCATCGCCAACCGCAACAAAGTGTAGCGGTTGGGTTTCCTCCCAATTGCTACACTTTGTAGCGGTTGGGAGGATCCCCAACCGCTACTCTTTTTTGCGGTTGGTGTTTTCTGCTAAAAAGAGCAGTTTTGACCATTTTGCAACCGCTTGAAAGAATAGCGGTTGCAACTTTTTTAAAAAAAAAAAAAAACAGATCTGAGCTGTCCATGACTACACGTGGACGACTAGATTTATGGTGGAGAAATTGTTATTTCTCCACCGGTGAGTGTGGATCGGCTCCCTATATATATATGGAAAAATGAATATGTTGCTAGCCTTAGGCAACTTGCCTAAGGCTAGTGGCTAAAATGACGTATTTGATTAATTTTCATTGATTTTTCCTTTTTCAGTTTTGCTTAAATTCTTTTCAGTTTTTCTTTGCCTTTCTCTCTCACTTCTCCACGCTCTTGGTTTCCCTCTCCGATGCTGACCATCATTAAGCTCAAACCCAGTTTCCACTACCCTCGTCGCCGCCACGGCAAGAACCACCGCCACTTTGAACAGTTTTCACCTATGATCACTTCGATGAACCACCCACAACAACCAGGTTCCACCTCACTTCACCAACACCGTAACCCTCCGAACCCTGACCCACCACCACCATCGCGACCTTCTGAACCCCGACCCATCACACCGGAGGAACGCCAATCTGCCATCATCATGACCCATTGAATGTCGACCCACCACAATGATGCTACAACATTTTTCCACCTCATTCCGGCAACCACCCGTCACAAACAATCACACCCACCACAGTTAAATCTAAATTATTCACATTAGATTTGAAAATTGGATTAATATTTGGGTTAATAGAAGACATAAGGATCTCCCATCATCTCCCATCCCGTGGTCGGTGGCTGTTTGAGATGGTGGGGGTGATGGTTTGCCGCTGTGGATGTTGGCCGGCAATAGGGCTACGGAGGTTGGCCGGCGATGGGGCTAGGCAGATCAGATGAATCAGAGAGGCAGAGAGTGAATGCACTGACGGGGAGAGAAAAAACAGAAAAAAAAATATTACAAAAGAAGTGTACAAAACTACGTACTATTGTTTGCTAGCCTTAGGCAAGTTGCCTAAGGCTAGCAACATATTCACTTTCTCCTATATATATATAATCACTACAAGAAAAACGTCATTTAGTGACGGATGCCATTCTGCAGCTGAAAGTAACCTATAGCGACGGGAAACACCATCGCAAAATATTTTTACTGACAGAGGATTCCGTCGGCAAAAACCTTTATTAGTGACGGATATTTAACCACGGTTTTATACTGACAGCATTTCCGTCGCTAAATTTTTTTTAAATTTCTATTTTAAGTTGAATTTTAGAATTATTTTTGTAAATTAATTAGCGACGGAGTATTTGCAACGGAGTTAAATCCGTCGCTAAAATAATATTTTTACAACTTTTTTAACTTTTGGCGACAGATTTGTTTACGTCGCTAAAAACTTAAAAATTTTAAAAATAGTACTTTTGGCGACGGACATTAAGCGACGGGCTCATTCCGCTCTAAGTACCCCACAATTACCTCGTCAGAGAAGCCATTGCCGCTGCCTGCCACAAGCCACCGCCCACCGTCCCTCACTTGTTCATATAATTCTATGCACTTTATACATGTATGAATAATTATATGTTAGAATATATGTTACATATGATTTATAATTTTGTTACATAGGCTTTATACATGTGAATAATTATATCTTAGAATTATATTTTATAATTGTTACAGTTGTTATAGTGTAGTTGTATTGATAGTTATAAAAATTAACCATTATTAACCCTATTTAAACATAATCAATCCTAATTAACCCTGATTAATTCAAATTAAACCTAATTAATTCAAATTAAACCTAATTAACCTTGATTAACCCTAATCAAACCCTAATTAAATCTTAATTAATCCCTAATTAAACCCTAACAATGCTAATTAAATTTTAATACATCCCTAATTAACCTTATAACCATACTTATTGTAATTAGTCTGAATTAAACCCTAATTAACCTAATTACACCCTAACAATAAGCATTAAGTAAAACTTGGTTTGGCAACCGATGGGTGCACGACGCACGGGAATAGGCGAGGAAGATGACGCCCGAGGTTGTCCTGATGGAGGAGGATGAATGAAAGAAATTTTCTCCTCATTGGATATCTCCATCTGTATGGGGAGAGATGGTTGATAAGTGGAGGACTGATCCATCTTAGGAGGCCAAGAGTAAGAGTGGGAGCGAGAACAGATAGGACAAAGATCCCAGGCACACGCGCGGGGGAGGGGGGGTGGCGGCTAACAACGTCCTTCGACACAAAAATGCGATTGAGCACCCAAACCTGGTGGCGGATGAGGTCTATGCTCTGACGTTCATTCAGATACACGTGAGGAAGAAAGATAAGGACGATCAACACCAGGCGGGGGTCTATGTTTCAGATATTTCCCGACAGATCGATGTAAGTTATGAATTAATTTGTTTAGTTTGTCAAATTTTTGCCTTTGTATTTGATGTTTGTCGCCTTAATGTTTTGAATTTTAAATCACTATTTTGTAGGCCTCGTATGAACAAATCAGAGGGTCTGGGCAGTAGTTTGGACATCCATTAGCGTCCACGAGTACGGGCAAGAGTACTGGGGGATTATAGCGATGGATGGCTACACCAGCGGTCGTCAATAGGCCGAAAGGCCGTGTACATGGCCTCCCCAGTACGATTGCACGTGTCTTGATAGGAGTGTCCCCACCTCTCGCTGCCCCTCCACAGACGCAGACGTCGAACGTGGAGCGAAGGTTACAAGAGGATGAGATCCATCGCATTCCTGCGGAGGTGTATAAGATGATCGCGGCAAATAATCAGGTACAACCACTATATACATTGAATAAACACTTTGTACGACTACTATCAAGATTAATGCGTTGGGTCTTTAGTGCCCCCGTGGATGAGGACGATCAACATGATTCAGATTCAGGACTTGCCAACCCCTGATCAGCCCTCTCGATTCGAGCTGTTTGTATCCCGTCCCATGCCCCCTCGACTTGTACTCCCCTCCCCTACTCTATTGTACCCCGCTCCTGTGCCCTCCTGAACATTGTATACATTTTTTTTTCCGATTAGTATAGAATCTATTATTTATACATATGTGTTGTGTCTGTTTTAGGGTTAAATAATTGCTAATACAGGGTAAAATAATTACTGATGGATCAACAATTATTTAACCCTAATGTGTATTGAGAAATATTTGCTGGATTGAAAATGATTATTGAGAATTTGTAATTACAGGTTTTGATATTAAAAAAATAAAAAAAATAATTTTAAAATTAGTTTAACTTTTAGCAATGGATTTTATTCCGTCACTAAAAGTCTATGAATAAATGATTTTTAAAGATGGAAATTTGCTCGCTGAAGTTTTAAGCGACAAACTTTTAGCGACGAATTTTTTGCCCTAAGAGTCATCATTTTTGAATAATTTTTAGCGACAGATAATCCATCGCTAAATTTCTATCATTAAAACTTTTGATGATGAATTGTTCCGTTGCTAAATATTTTACGTAATAAATTATTTCAAAAAAAAATTTAAGATACGAAAAATATAATTAGTGACGGATACTCCGTCGCTAATTGTATTTGTACGTCCGTCGCTCAAGGTCGACTTTAGGCGAAAGACTTCAAAATTCCGTCACAAAACTTTTAGTAACGGGGTTGTAGGCACCGAACTTTTAGCGATGGGCTATCCGTCGCTAAAAGTCTTTGGCGACGGATATACGGCTTTTAGCGACGGAATTGTCCATCGCTAAAAGTCCTTTTTCTTATATTGTGTGAACTAAATATCAACAGGTACCAAGTGCAAGAGCTGGAGGGGACTAAAAAATTGAGGATAAGAGGGAAGCCACAATTCCAGGAGGGGAGAGGAGGGGACGGAGGAGGGGGAAGGCTTAGTCATCGTCAAGACTGACAACCGGACCTTGCTCGTGATTGTCCATGGGGATGTCATCCGGGTTCGGCTCGGACTGTGAAGCATTTCTCACATCAAAAGCATGCACGCATTCTCGTTAATAATTTTATATATATTGTGTCTAAACAATGGATTGACTTCATAATATTAACATATTTGTAACTAATTGTCACTGATAATCCTGACCACCTCTCGAGCAAGGCAATGAAGCAACGTTGGGCGGTGCTCCGTAGTCGATCTGTGTGTGTGTGTGGAGGGGCAGTAAGGGGTGGGAATGCTTCCATCACAGTATGTGCACTCAAACTAGGCATGCCACGTACATGCACTTTCTTCCTATCAGTGACCTCCGGTGTTTCCAGTCACGTCTGCAATCCCCTGACACTCGTACTTGTGGACGCTGATAGCCGACGAGATTGCTACCTAGACATCCCCATCTCTCCATAAGCCTGCAAAAGAATCAAAACATAATATAACCTTGTTAGTGCTTGATCAGAAAATAGACAATGAAGGCATTCGACTTTTAATTAAAGACAAGTTTATATAGAAATTACATCGACCTGCCGAGCAACATGTGAAATGCTCCCTCGTTGGATGTGCATCATCTTTAGGCATTCTTGTTGTGTCTCCTCTGGTTTAGGATTTATGGTTAATTATGGTTTAGGGTTTCATTAAGGTATATAGTTTAAGGTTTAGGGTTTAGGATTTAGGGTTAAGGTATAATCAGGGTTTAAGGTTAATTATAGTTTAGGGTCTAATTAGGGTTTATGATCTAGGGTTTGGATTTAGGGTTTAAGGTTTGGATTTAGGGTATAGGGATTAGGTTTAGGTTTTAGGGTATAGGGATTTAGTGTTTAAACGATTTAAATACGGTTTAGGGTTTAAGAATTAATTAGGGTATAATTAGGATCATAACTGTTGATTTTACTCGATAATGGCATTACTGATTGTAATCTCTTATAACATTACAAAGCATTATTTTAATCATTATTTTTAAACATTTAATTAGTCATAATAGTTGGTCATCATTGTTATCACTGCTGTTAATGCTTTTAATTATTATTTTTTTAGTACAATAGTTGATCATCATTGTTTTTCTCAATTCCTTTGTTGATCATTTTAGTCTCATACCAAGCATCAAACTAACACCCTAACAGTGATTTCATACATTACCTACAACCAAAATAAATTCAACAATTATTATTACTCAACAATAATTATAACAATTCTAATAACCATAATTACGAGAATATAAATTCTAAGAATAGTATAATTATAAGAATAATATTTAAAATACACAAATAATTATAAAATACCTAATAATGGGGGAAGGGTGCTACGCCGACTGCCGGAGACAGAGGTGACGACTCGGTGGGGTGTAGCAGTGGCGTAAGGTTGCAGAGGCAGGGTGCAGGAGTGGCGTAAGGTGGCGGCGCTACTATGGCGTGCAACAGTGGCGGGGTAGGGTGTTATGGTGGGGTTGCGACGGGGTAACTGCGCTAAGGCTGTGGCCTACCCTATGGCGCAAGAGGGGTGGAGTTGCGATGGCGGGGGGTGGGGGCTTGGAAGGTGGGGGGTTACGACCGGTAAGAGAAAATCAAAGAGAGTTCTAGAGAGAGAGAGTGCACAGCGGCAGTGAGAAGAAAAGAATGAGATTAGGATTTTTATTAAAATCAACTTTTAGCAACATACCTTGCTCGTCGGTAAAGGTCCGTTTTGCTAAAAGAATTTTTTTAGTTTCAGCAACGGAAATTAATCGTTGCTAATAGATATAAAAATAAAAATAAAATACTTTTAACAAAGGATTCCTATTCGTCGTTATAATTCCGTCACTAAAATTATTTTCAATTTTTGGCCGAAAATAAATATTGGGGAAACATATTTCTGCTATGAATTATCCATTGGTGTAAGTCCGTCGTTAAAAATCCGTTGCTTGAGGTTTTCAACAATGGGCATACCCGTTGCTAAAGTGTTCTAGTGACAGGAAAATCCATCGCTAAGATGACTTTTAGCGACGGATATTTATCGGTTGCTAAAAGGCCGTCACTAAATAACGACTTTCTGTAGTGTGTGAACCCGGAACTACCTAGCTAAAAATTATTGCTTTCAGTGTCACAACAATGGTACAGAGAGTATACACAATTTAGCTATAGATAATGATTGCCAAAGAGAGTTTACACAATTTAGCTTTGGAACTCTTCCCTCTCAAGTGACTCCTAGCATGTTGAAAGAATAAAGGCCATGACAGCAAGGGCCTTGTTAAAATCAGTTTGTTCTCTGTTGGATATACACCTTTTGTTCTAAAACCCACTAATTAATTTACCATTACATTCTTTCACTTACCCGCCAAAATGAAGGGACCAGTCCTTCATTGTCCAAACTTTCTCTCTCTTTTTTGCGGAAGACGGGATTTGAAATCATGGTTTCGAGCAGGGGGCGAGAGATATGATAGGGGTTCTAAAGATGTGAAGAGGGAGAAGGTATATAGAAAGGGACGTACACAAAGAAATGATTTTTATCCTAGAAAATACCTTGACAATTGTAAGTTGCAACGCATCACTTTTTTTCAACCTCAAAATTACTTGGTGTATTCTCAAGAAATAATAACAATTTTTTTCTTTTTGTTTGTTTCTTTCAAGGTCATGTTTGACATTGTTGTTTTTAGAATTCATCGTATGATTGTGATCTTTCCTTGTATATTAGTTATTAGTAAATGAAATTATCGTTTAACATAAAGAAAAATATAAAGTTGCAACCCGTCGATGTCCACTTAATATCTTCACATGGGACTGTTCAGCTGCATTAAAGCTCTTTTAACGGTGCAAGACGTCGATCAACATAGGATTTTTTCCGAGTATATTAGGTTATAATTAATAACTTGGTTATTAGCAAGTTGTATTGTGAAATACTTTTTTGTTTCCTTTTTTCTTCCCATAATAGCTTATGTTCTTTTATGACAACCAAAAAAGACGGAGTAATTAGTAAGGTGTATAGCGTAAGCAAATGAATTCAAAATGCAATGGCTTTAACTTACTTTTTGTTGGGACGCATATGGTGTACGGATACCAAAAAATGGGACACAAATATCAACTTACAGCAGCACTGATGTGATCTTTTTTGACTTACACATTTATTTAAAATATAAATTATATTTTATGAATTTTCATTCTATCCTAAGTGAAAGAAAGAGAGAGAGAAGAAAATGAGTCAAGAGAAAGAAAGAGAGATTGGTAGATGATAAAACGTGTAGAGGGATAGAATGAAAGGGGGTAAGAAAAGTAAACATGGCAAAATATTTAGGAAATCTTTTTTAATTTAAAAAGTAATCTGAAGAATATGATCAGAATTAATCTGAAGAATATGATCAAGAATGGCACTATTTGCGGTCACTGTTTTTTGTTCTTATGCTTTCAATAGCACTAAGTGTGTCATTAAAAGCACATTCAACAAATAAAAAACAGTAAATTTTATGGAGGTGGCTCCACACTCATAATCATGTTTCCAACTAATTGTAACTTCCTTTATTGATTATCTCCCCAAACACCCTATCCTAGGGTATTTTCAGTGGTTAATGGTGGATGTTCACGGTCCATTTTTTGGTATCCGTGTATATAACTTGATTTTACTTAATTCCCTGGGTAACCCATATACCATTTGCGTTCCAACAAAAAGTACGTTAAAGCAATTGCATTATGAATTGATTTGCTTGTTTTACATTCCATACTGTTGGAGTATTTTAATAAAAATACCTTTTATCTATTATACAAAATAAAATAAAATCTTTTCAAGCAATAATTACTTTGTTATTATCGGACCGTTACAAGTATTAAGTAATATTTTACTTTATGTCTCTTTTATTGGTCCATAAGTGTCATTACAAGTAGTTTATGACAATAGTTATTTGTATAATGATAACTTATTATAAAGATTTATTGTGTCACTTAATTATACATATATATAAAGGTCATTCTTCTAGTTATTAGGATAAGAGATTTTTTGTTACAAGCTCTTCCATTTTCTAGTCAACATATGATAGAGCTTGTGTCTTAAGAGACTTTCCTTTATATTTTTCTACTCACATATCAATGTTTTTCTTAACTACAAGTCTTATTGCAAAGACAAGTGTACAAATGTTTATGATTTCGTGATCATGTTCTCTTAAGAGTGTGAGAACAATTGTTATATTTTTGTTGGGCAAAGAAGGGTATTGGGTGAAGCTTCAACTTCTCTCAAGTGGTGCAAACTTAGAGAAGTTACAGCAAATAAGAGCTGGGCTGTTATATCCTGGAGGCGGCGCGTTGGAACCTATTGCATCGGTATACTCCGTAGGGGCGCGAATCGTCTTAAAGAGAGCGACCTAATCCGCGCCTCAACCCAGTACTAGTATACTCATTTCGAAGGTGTTCAAGGTTGATCCTTCGAATCATTGATGGTACCTCGCATGGTAAGAACAACATGGCATTTTTAAGAGGATTGAGGTAAACGTGTTTCTCGTACTCACAACTAAGAGGTAACAATGTTCTTATGATTTTATTTACTCAATTGTGAGCTTGCATAGATATTATATTCATTTTTAGAAATGATTTCCAACAATTTTAAGACGGTTATGGCCTCTAATCCGATTTGAAATTTATTTTCTTTATTGTGAGCGTGTTATCACACATGCGAGGACTTTGGGAGTTATGCTTTGTGCAACGGCTTGCAAAGGTGCACAAGACATTCTATGCGACTCATCAAAAACTCATTTGATGATAAAGTTAAATGATGGTATGCTTTATGTGATATTTTCATATCATGTCAAGGTAAGTTTTTTGCCTACCTATGCTGCATTTTAAAAAAAAAATTATAGAAAAAATAAACTTGAAATAGTGGGGGCATGAGGATAATTTACTTTGACATTTGGAATTAAAAAGAAAAGGGGGTTATAGAGAAACAAAAAGCCTGGTTCTAACTTTCATAGTGAATTGTTTTTAAGCTTAGTAAAAACTTGTGTTTTGAAACACATGCATGAATGGAGTCTTACAGAGAGAAAATGCGTGGAAAGTTTTGCATATTTTAGTGAATATATTTCTATATATTCTGAGATATAATATTGTCACACTAATTCTTGATTCTTTTTGTGAGCTTGAATTTATTATTAGGAAAAAGGATGAGTTTTATAGTGACAATATATTTTTATGTGGATATTGCGTTACTCCATATGTGATTGAGTGCACAAAAACAAAAAAAAGTAATTATATAGTTAATTATATGACAATGATTATGTGTTTATTACATGAGTGATTATAGTGCATTATTGATTAACGGTCGAGTCTTAATGCTACTAGTTAAGAACAACAAAACTAGTCTTATTAACGGATGAGCACACAAAGCAACACGTGATAAGTCTCAACAAATGCATAAATTACATTCTGATCATTGTAAAAGTGCAGTGTACATGGTGGCTAACCTGTAACGGTGTGGATCGATTATTAAAACTCGTGATGTTATCGTGTATAATGCATATAAATTGCTTGAGCTTTGTTTTGATACTTTTGCATTGGGAGATAGATAAATATATATTTCCGCTCCATTAACATTTTTTTGAATAATGACTTTCTCATGAAAAAAGGAAATTAGCACTCAATTGGATATGAGTTATTTGTATTTTAGTTATTAAACTATTTGTCTAAGGAGTCATGCATCAAAAGTTCTTTAACAGCATTACAAAAAGAATGCATTACTATTTTGGGTTTGCAAAAGTTAGATGTGAATCCAAAAAGACAATAGTTTTAAAATTGAGACGCTTTTCAAAATCTGGGAGCCTTAAAAAAGGCATACCTATATACATGTAAAGTTACTTTCAGAAAGTACAAATATTTGCTAGAAGTTGAAAATAGGGATGCTTTTGCATTTGAAAAGTTTTGGGTAGCAAAGTGAAATTTGGTAAAGATGACCAAATTAAAGCTTTGAAAATTTTATGCTCAACATGTTTTAAGGAATTGATGTTTTTTTTCGTTATCGAATATTGACATTTAGAGAACAAGTTTATGTGCTTATGCATTTGGCTATGTTGGCTAAAGCTACTTTCGCATGTACATGAAAAGCATCAAAATAAAATGTTTATTACAAGCTAGCATGATAAGAAAAAAAAATTGATCCCTTTTGCAAATTTGAAAATTTGAATTAGCGAAATGCGCTTAATTTATTAATTCTCTAGAAGTTGAAGCTTAAAATGTTTTGTTAATTTTTGAGATCTCTTGAAACTATTTCAAGAAGTTATGAGCACAACAATGATTTCGTATAACTATACCCTGATTTAGTATTGACGCTTTTCTAGAAAAGATCAGAACATACAGTTGTTTTTAGGATAATGGAAGATGCCCAAAAAAAATGTATGTGTGTTATGTTAATCTCAACGTGCTCATAAGAAAATTAGGGTCATGGACCTCACGTTGGAATCTTATATTGATGACGGTAAACTGCGTGTCATGCTTATTTACAGAGTGAGATACTTTTTTGCAGTTTAGTCCACTTATAAGTTATCTAAAAAGAAGTGTAGCTAATCAAGTCTAATCTATTACTTGAAGTAATGTTTGAGCTCTTGTAAATTTTTTATATGGCTTGTTTTATTTGGTGTGAGTTTTGTATCTAACGTGCCTTACATCGAATTTTTCAAGTGAGTGTAGCATTTCACATCCCATATATCTTGAGGCATAATATGCAAGAGCAAGGTAAGAATTAAAATTTTTTTTTTTTAAAACTGAGCAGATGCTTATATGATTTTTTGGGGCATATCTCAACTATGAAATGCAATGGTTGCTTGCCTATTTCTATATTGTTTTTGCCATAAAATTCAATGTTACTAAAGGAAGGTTGATAGCAAACTCCCGAAACATGTCCACATAAAAACTTATTTGGATTTGCTAAAACCATAAATCCTTTTTGTCCGTAGATAATTTGTTGTGATGTTGCTATTATATGATTAATATGCATACACCGAAAAATTAAGGACATGAAAGTATGGAGCTTGAACTCGAATTTTGTTGTTGGCCGAAAACAATAATGATATTGCATGTGCTATATGAGTGATATACGTGTATCAAGAAAATAAGCTTATGAAACCATGCATCTTGACGTGCATTATATTTATTGTAACTGTTAATGTCACTGTGCATAAAAATTATAGAGATATCTCTAGTTTATATACTTGGTTATTGTTATTATCGATGGATTAATCATATCCACATCAATGTGCTTTACTTGTGGGAGCTCTTAAGGGAGATACATATGTATCATCAATATATAATAATGATGCATTTTATCGTCATCTTGTATTGCAACAGATTTCTTGTTAAGCTACTTTTGTGGGATATGAAAAATTGGTATAGGCTACGGAAATGCTTAAAGTTTTTTGGTTAGTATTTAAAAGTTTTGAGTTCTTCAAAAGTATTTTGGCATACGGCCATTCTTTGGAGTTGGTTTCAAGACTTGCACATAATTTAATGTGCGTTGAGATATTTTGAGAATTTTGAAGGAAAATACTAAATTTGGAAGTGAAAAAATTGTGGTTTTACTCTTAGAAAGAGAGAACAAAAGAGTTTTTTTTTTATATTATCCAAGCTACACAAAGTTTTTAGATTTTTTAAAGTCAAGAGATAGAGGTATCTCTAATATGTGACATGCCGTTGGATACAAAAAGGTTGAGTAGCTCCTAGTAGTAGGCTACTGGTCGCAAGTTTGTGATTCCTAGTAGTAAGACTACTAGCATGGCCGTTGGGAAAGACAATTAATTTCGGGTAAAAGGAAGGAAACTGATGGACCCTTGTCCTTTCATGGTGAGGTTTTACTACCTCGACATGTGTCCCAAATTAAAAATGTGATAGTATTACATGGGACAATATTACAATTTTTAGCCTCGATAAATTGTTTGTTTAATCGAGGTGAGGCAAATGTTGCCTTAAAATGAAAAACAGGTTGGTTATAGCACTATTTGTGAAAGTAAACTTATGAAATTTATTGAAATTTATGTGATAAATCAGACTTTTATTGAAATTTATGTGATAAATTATGAAACTCTAGCTAGAGGCAAATGTCTGATGTACATCGAGGGGGATGAGACTTAAGCCCAAGTTTGTATAAGTCACCTATAAGGATACAACCACCTAGGGACTGGAGATCCCAAGAACTAGGCAGGAGACCAACGAATTATAGAGTGACTTGGGTTTATACATGTGCTATTCTTGTCTTATGACGCGGTGTCCTTCCCTATGGTGTAAGCACATGTTTCTCGTAACGATATTGGAGGTTGAGATTCTTTATAATCTCTTAATGAGTTCTATAGCCCATACAGGTGGGATGTAATAGTTACGAGAGCATTCTTGATAGACTCACCTATATGAGTGTGGAAGTGGGGCCGCTTCCTATGAGATTTAGGCTAATCTCTAGAGCACTCATGAAAGCTGGGATAAAGCACAAGGCCATAATGTGCTGGCTTGAGAAGCCTGGTTGAGAATACCTTGAATATCATGTGTGATACGATTCCACGTGCCCTTAAATAGTCATCGTTTCAAGGCTGAGCCACTTTGACTCTAGTACAGGAATTGTTGAACGCTAAGTGAAGGTTTCAAGGCAGAGCCACTTTCATGATGCATGATATTCTATCTTTGTCCAACTATGTGTTTCATTATTTTTATTAAAATAAGTAGGGGATTGTTGGAGTATTTTAATAAAAATACATTTTATCTATTATACAAAATAAAATAAAATCTTTTCAAGCAATAATTACTTTGTTATTATCGGACCGTTACAAGTATTAAGTAATATTTTTCTTTATGTCTCTTTTATTGGTCCATAAGTGTCATTACAAGTAGTTTATGACAATAGTTATTTGCATAATGATGACTTATTACAAAGATTTATTGTGTCACTTAATTAGACATATATATAAAGGTCATTCTTCTAGTTATTGGGAGAAGAGATTTTTTGTTACAAGCTCTTTCATTTTCTAGTCAACATATGATAGAGCTTGTGTCTTAAGAGACTTTCCTTTATATTTTTCTACTCACATATCAATGTTTTTCTTAACTACAAGTCTTATTGCAAAGACAAGTGTACAAATGTTTATGATTTCGTGATCATGTTCTCTTAAGAGTGTGAGAACAATTGTTATATTTTTGTTGAGCAAAGAAGGGTATTGGGTGAAGCTTCAACTTCTCTCAAGTGGTACAAACTTAGAGAAGTTACAGCAAATAAGAGCTGAGCTGTTGTATCCTGGAGGCGGCGCGTTGGAACCTATTGTACCGGTATACTCCGTAGGGGCGCGAACCGTCTTAAAGAGAGCGACCTAGTCCGTACCTCAACCCAGTACTAGTATACTCGTTTTGAAGGTGTTCAAGATTGATCATTCGAATCATTGATGGTACCTCGCATGGTAAGAACAACACGGCATTTTTAAGAGGATTGAAGTAAACGTGTTTCTCATACTCACAACTAAGAGGTAACAATATTCTTATGATTTTATTTACTCAATTGTGAGCTTGCATAGATATTATATTCATTTTTAGAAATGATTTCCAACACATACTAACTAAAATGTTTAAAAACGATTGCCGGCCACCCGAAAGAACGCTTGGCATAACCTTAAATTAAAGATTATTTAACGTCTTTTTCGTGGTTATATAAGCACATAAGCTATTATGTGAAGAAAAACGTCATAACCAAAAGGGATATCATAGCTTAGAAAATAAAACTCTAAGCTAGTCTCTGTCAAACACTAGATGCACCGCCTCAGACCATCATTGAAGATGCAAAGAAAATTCTGAAAAAATTTACTTGTTGGGACTGTACTTTTATTACCAGAACTTTAAACTGTGCAACTCACAATTTGGCTGCCAAAGTTTTCTTTTATAATTATTTTAACTTTGTTCTCCCTTCATCTAATCTTTTGTTTAATTTGAAAGAAGGGAGGAACAATGTTGTTTAGCTTTTGTAGTTCCTTAACATTATCCCCGATTTACCAACAAAAAAAAAAAGATGCACCGCCTCAGGAGGAGAGATTCTTTTTATTTTTCTGTTTTTGGCTATTGTTTCAAAATTAGCACTTCGAACTAAATTTTGCCTGGCTGCCCACCTACGAGGTACAAAAATAGGAGTATTACCTTTGGCAAAAGACTTACTGATGTGAGAGGCCGGCGTATGCTAAGTGATAGTGAACTTGACTTGTCCCCAATTGTTCTCGTGTAGAAGAGATCTTATCATGTTCTACGAGCCCCAGCAGCAAGTGTCAGGACTTGGCAGATTGCAAAATTAATCGATCACCATGTGCAGTAGTCTAAATCCTTATGATAACACTGATAACAACGGATCCAATTAGGCAATTATTATCTCATGGCATTATAACCACCCTACGTTACCTATGTAGCTGATGGACCAGAACATGGTTCTTCTTAGCTAAATGTTATCAGACATCGAATTTGGGTAAATTAATTTACTCGAGAAATTAGATCAACAGACAAGTATTTTCGAGAAAGTCTTTTTTGTTTATAATCTAGTCATTCACCACAGGCTTGCTAAAAACTCAAAAAGTTGTCCACTATACATGTTGATGATATTAAACCTTGGACATCCATTCGTATTTTTGTCAATGTATTCATGAGTGTATCCGGACGTGTAAGTAAACTCTTCCAATCATGTATGTCCCACTTGACAATTGTGCAGACCGATAGTTAGAAAACTAGTGCTCGAAGTTTAAATTCTAAGAAATGCACTTTTGGCGACAAATATTATTTTTCCTATCAGCAAAACATAAGTTTTCCCAATGCAAAGTCAAAATCAGTTTGCGGGTTAAAAATGTGATGCCCTTTCTTCCTATCGATGACCCCCGGTATATCCAGCCACGTCTGCAATCCCCTGGCACTTGTATCTATGGACTCTGATGGCTGACGGGATTGCTACCTAGACATCCTCATCTCTCCATAAGCTTGCAAAAGAATCAAAACATAACGTAACCTTGTCAATGCTTGATCGGGAAATAAAAAATAAAGGCATTTAAAAATTTCATTGACCTATCGAGCAACTTGTGAAATGAACTCCCCCACTGAATGTGCAACATCTTTAGGCACTCTTCTTGTATATGTTCTCTAGTTTAGGGTTTATGATTAATTATGGTTTAGGGTTTAATTAGGGTGTATAGTTTAAGGTTTAGGATTTAGGGTTAGGGTTAGGGTTAGGGTTTAATTAGGGCTTAGGGTTTAGGGTTAATTATAGTTTAGGGTCTAACTAGGGTTTATGATCTAATTAGTTAGGGTTAATTTAGGATCTAGGGTTTAATTAGGGTTTAGGGTATATGGATTAGGTTTAGGTTTTAGGGTATAGGGATTTAGGGTTTATGATTTAAATACGGTTTAGGATTTAAGGTTCACTTAGGGTATAATTAGGATTATAACTGTTGATTTTAGTTGATCATGGTATTGCTAATTGTAATATCTCATAACATTACAATGAACTATTTTAATCGTAATTTTAAACATTTAATTAGTCATAACAAGTGGCCATAACAATTAGTCGTCATTGTCAACACTGCTGTCAATGCTTTTAATTATTATTTTTTAGATACAATAGTTGATCATCATTGTTTTTCTCAATTCCTTTCTTCATCGTTTTACTCTCATACAAAGCATCAAACTAACACCCAAACAATGATTTCATACATTACCTACAACCAAAATAAGTTCAACAATAATTATAATAATAAACTCAACAATAATTATAACAATTCTAATAACCATAATTATAACAATATAAATTCTAATAATCATAATTACAACAATAATTATAAAATATCTAATAATGGGGGAAGGGTGCTGCGCCGACCACCAGAGACAGAGGTGACGGCGCAGTGGGGTACAGTAGTGGCATAAGGTTGCGACGACAGGGTGCAAGAATCGAACAAGGTGGCGACACGACAGCGGCGTGTAGCAGTGGCGGGGCGGGGCGGGGCGGCGTTACGGTGGGCCTGTGGGGGGAATCACGCTCGGGCTGTGTCCGGCCTTATGACGCGGCATGGGTGGGGTTACGGCGGCCGAGGGTGGGGGGTTACGGCCGGTAAGAGAAGGACAAAGAGAGTTCTAGAGAGAGAGAAAGTGCACAACGGTGGGGAGAAGAAAAGAAAGAGATTAGGATTTTTTTTATTAAAATTGACTTTTAGCAACGGATCTTGCCCGTCGGTAAAGGTTCGTCGCTAAAAAAAATTCCCATTTTTTTTAATTTTTAGCGACGGATTTTACTGTTGTTTAAAGTAAAGTTTTCAGTTTTCAGCGACGGACTTTTAGCGATGAAATTTAATCCGTTGCTAAAAGATATAAAAAAATTATAAAAAATACTTTAGCAACGGATTTCTATCCATCGTTAATATTCTGTCACTAAACTTATTTTCAATTTTCGGCCGAAGAAAAATATTTTAGGGATTGATTATCCATTGGTGTAAGTCCGTTGCTAAAATCCGTCGATAGAGGTTTTCAACGATGGGCATACCCGTCGCTAAAGGTGGTTTATGTCTGTCACTAAATAAAGACTTTCTTATAGCGTGTAAACCTGGAACTATCTAGCTAAAACATTATTGCTTTCCGCATCACAAGAATGGTACAGAGAGTTTACACAATTTGGCCATAGATAATGACTACTACAGAGAGTTTACACAGTTTTTCCCTCTCAGGTGACTCCTATCATGTTGAAAAAATTGAAGCCATGACAGCAAGGGCATTGTTAAAATCAATTTTACACTTTTTCCCTCTCAGAAGTCTCCTGGTAATAGTGATGCTTATGCAAATGCTGCAGGTCTGTCTCTTTTTCAAAATGCTTCAATTAATTCTGTATTTACTAAGCCTTGGATTTTGGATAGCGGAACTACAGATCATATCACTTCCGATCCTACGCTTTTCACTCAAACGAATTCCTCATCAATACCCTCTGTCAATTTGCCCACGGGGTCATCTGCCTCAATCAATTCCATTGGCACCATACCATTTAACTCAAATATCACATTAGACAACGTTTTATGTGTTCCTTCTTTTTGTTAAATTTGATGTCTGTTAGCAAACTCACCAATGATTTAAATTGTTTTGCCATTTTGTTTCCTTCCTTTTGTGCTTTGCAGGACTTGGCTACGGGGAAGATGATTGGCTCGGGTAAGCAGCGTGGTGGTCTCTATTACATGTCCCCAGTACAACAGACACCTGTTTCTCATCAAGTTTCACAACCCTCAAATTTGTGGCACATGCGTCTGGGACATCCATCACCATTTCGTCTAAAATTAATTGCTCAATTATTGCCTTCTCATAATATTCGTTTTGATAATAATTGTGTTGTTTGTCCTGTGGCTAAACAGACTAGACTTCCATTTCCTTCAAGTACTATATCAACTCGTACTCCATATGATTTGTTGCATTGTGATATATGGGGTCCACACAAAATACCCACTCATTCATGGGCTCATTTTTTTCTTACAATTGTGGATGATTTTACAAGGTGCACATCGTTATTTCTTATGCAATACAAGTTAGAAACTCAAAAAATTTTACAGCCTTTTATTGCATTTGCTAAAACTCAATTCCATGCCTCGGTCAAAGCAATCAAGGTAGATAACGTTAAAGAATTCTTGTCCATTCAATTTTTTTCACTTTCATGGTATTGAATATCAACACACTTGTGTTTCAACTCCACAACAAAATGGGGTAGTTGAACGCAAGCATCGCCATATTCTAACTGTAGCACGTGCACTACGATTTCAGTCTCACTTGCCCCTTACCTTTTGGAGAGAATGTGTATTGACTGCTATCTATCTTATCAACCGATTGCCAACCCCATTGTTATCTTCCAAGTCACCTTTTGAATTATTGTACAATCATCCACCATCATTTGATCACTTGAAAGTCTTTGGTTCACTACAAGAAACAGGGGCTTTAGCGACCGCAGATAGCGACTCCCATTGTGGCAGTCGCTAAATTAACTCTTTAGCAACTGCTTTGGCGACCTCTACCATTAGAGGTCGCTAATATATATATATATATATATATATATATATATATATATATATATATATATATATATATATTTGGTCACTTTGCCCTAATTTGGACTTCCCTTTTCCCTAAATCATTTCTCTTTCTCACTTCCCCCTCACCACACATCTGCCGCCTCCTCCTCTCTCCCCAACCCCCCCTTCTCTACCACCCTAACCACCATACGTAGCCTTCCGCCGCCGCTCCCCTCCCATCGTCGTAGTTGCCACTGCTGCCAAGGGTCATGCTAGCGGGAAGCAGGCTACGTAGACCATGGGGCTGCGAAGCCTATGTCGTAGCCAAACCACGCCGCTGCCCAGCTCACGCCGCTTCTCACCCCAAATCATGTAATTCTTCTGCCTTTTTTGTCTCTTAGATCTGTGTCCCTTGGATCCGCAATTTCCCGCTTCTCTTGGACGTTTAGTTGTTCTTATTGCTTGCATCTCTACTAATGTTTTGACCTTTTTAAGAGCCATATTGTGATTTGCTATTTATACTGATACCATATCTGTTATTGTGATTTGCTACCATTCAGTGATAAATGGTAGTAGCATAGTATATTATGTCTTGCAAAGCGACCGGTGTAAACAAAGTGTAACCCATTTACCTATGCTTAGATTCTTACACAATTGTTATTGATTTATACCATTTAGTTGTTAAACTTGGGTCCCCTTGACATGATGATGGCTCACGCTCATCAATTGGACCTGCAAAGAAACATTCAGAGATATTGGAGTAGCAATTAATAAACCTTTCATGTTTTTTGCATTCTCTTAATGGTTTTCTAAGTGTCACTTCCTCCACTGCGATGAGTTCTTGCACTTCCTTGCCTTTTTCTTTGATTGGAGACTTGCCACTACCTTTTTTACAGATTTCTAGGCCTAAGAAAAGAAGACACTTCTTTTGAAAGGGTTGGGAGGACATGAGCTCCACATATCTTTCAGTTCTTCTCACCAAAAGGTGCTGCAATAGGCTTGATAACATGTTGCACATAAAATAAAAGAGAATGCAACCTTTAGCTTTACATTGATAACTCTAGTTTGATGCTTAGATCGAGGAAGAATCTGTAGAATAGTCTACCAACTAATTGTGATTCGTTGTTTATACAGAGAGAAATTCAGATCTGTACTTGTGATTTGCTACCATTCAGTGACAAATGGTAGCAGTAAAGTATATGATCTATTGTTGGATATATGATTTGCTAAAGTTTGACGTTTATTTGCTTGGCTGAGAATGATACAGCAACCCTCTTTAAAGGCTGAAAGATCTAACGTCTAAATTCCCTTTGGCATATTCATACGCTAGCCTTACACTTGATTGTTTTTATTTTGGTAAATAATCTAGCGGATAGAAGAGAGAAGGGTTTACAGGAATGGCAAGTGTATCACATGGAGGTGTAGAAGTATACATGGCAGTGTTTGGTGTACAAGAAAGGGGTTTTCTCAGCCAAAGCCAAGAGGTTTTTCAAGGTTTCAGAAAAGGTGAGTTAAAGTTGGTCCTTTTTTCTTCCCCTTGTTGAGTTGCTGTTGTAGGAATAATCAGCAACTATGATTTATTTGTGCATGTTTTTCGTACTCGTGCTTGATTGGTAAGGTGAGTTGGTAATTAGGTGCTTCTTGCTAAGTTTTATTGCTTTCTTAAAAAGTTTAATGCTCACAGTTAGTCTCTTTCTGTTTTTGTAAAAACAAAACAGATTGTATAATCTAATGGAATTGAAATATGCTGCTTGATGTAGCACAAATATTCTTTTGCGTTTGTTTTAAATTTAACCTAGGATTTCATATCATCGATAGACTTCATGTAGAAAACTTCATCCTGATTAATCTTGTTTGTTTTTCTTTGCTTTAGTTCCAAACAACTGCACCAAGAAGCTGTACTAGCTCCTGGCGAGAATCTTATAGCAACTGGTACGATGTTCTTTTGCAGTTGTTTTTTATTTCGTAAACATTTTGCACATAATAATACATGAGTTTTGCTTGTATTAAGATGCTCATATGCCTCTCTTCAATTGTAAGCTTGAATGTGCAAAAATGCGTTTGTGATAACAAAGGGCATAAGCGAAACTTTGTATAATTGTTGGCTAATAATTGAACTAGTACAATTATGGTTCTTTGAACTGAATACACAGCTGATAAGTGGGGTCGCCGATTTATGTATGGTTATTGCTAGAAGTTACCTTTTTTTTGGTAAATATATTGGCTATTTCCTTGAGTTTGTTGATTAAATTCTTTTATTTCATGCAGTGTAGACTTGTACCTAGTATTGATGAAGTCGTAAGTAAGAGGGCGCAAGAGTGAAAGGGTGTTGCGGTGTGCATAGGAAAGAAGCCCTTGTAAGTAACACATAAGAAAGTATTGACAGGTGATAAATGTTTTCCTTTTTTGAACTTTCTCTTTCTTTTTTCATTGTTGACCTGCTTTTATTTGATTGTGTTTGATAAAATCCTTGAGGAAGCTGAAAGACAATGTTATCTTAGCCATAGATGAGTTGCTTCTAAGTGTTTAAATAATCATAAGGATAACACCCTTACTTTTTACTTTATTAAACTGACATCTATAACTTCCAAGTTTCCGGATGGAAGTTGCATTTGATGCTTCAAGGTATGTTCATCATTTCATTTACCTTCGTATTTACAGTACATGTTTTTTCTACCTTTTAGGCCTTGGATGAGCCACCTGATTATAATTCTAGCTTGATGGGTAGCTAATATTTGTTCATTATACATGTGCATGTTCCTTTGGCATTTTTAGTGCTCTTATCTCTACTCATGTTTTTACCTTTTTAAGAGCCAAATTGTGATTTTCTATTTATAGGGAGAGGAACTCAGATCTGTAATTGTTGTTTGCTACTATATGGAGTTATCAAACATTTCTAGGTATTTACTTTTGGGGCTAACATATGTTGTATGTGTGAGTTATTCACTGATGGAAGCCATTCTTCATCCGAAATTGTTTTGACAAGTCCAGAAATCCAAATCGTTATGTCTTTGTTATTTGATTAAGGCTCTTATCATTGTTACAAGCAGGGACTTTGGATGGGAATCATCGGTGGACTTTTGATACAGGTTGTGGCACTTGTTACCATTAATCTGTGCACAAATTGAGATAATGAGGTCAGTCATTTCTGTTATAATAGAGTCATTCTATCTTGTATCACATGACACTTCTAATAGTAATACATTCGCTGTTTCTTTGAGTTTCTTGATTAAATTCTTTAGTTTCATGCAGTGTGGACTTGTGCCTAATGTTGGTGATTCTCAAGATGGTGAAAACGATGTTGGACCTTGCGTGCTTTCAACAACCCATGAAGAAAATGACAACATTAGCACTTTCTTGCCTAAAAATGTTGCTCATGATGCGAACGTTGATGAAGTCTTACGTTGATGAATTTGTTCGGTCTCAAGAGTAGTTAACTTCTTGGTTGGTCCTAGTTTAGGTGTTTAAGACATTTATTTATTTTGGTGTTAGATGATGAATGTCGATCTGATAGAGTGAAAGTTGTTGATTATCATTTTGGATATGATTGCTAATGAAATAAAAAGTTGTGTGCAACTTTATTGTGAGTTTTGAATCAATTATGTGTCATTAGCTTCATTTGATAGTGTGATGATATGGGATTTTACCATTTTTCAACAATTACATACGGATTTAGCAACCGCAAAGGACAATTGTTAAATCAATTGCTAAATTTAATATTTCAAAAAAAAAATAAGAAATATTTAATATTTCAAAAAATATATATATAAAAAATTAAAAAAAAATAATTAAAATAATATTAAAAATAATTAGCCACCGCGAATGGCGGTCGGTAAATCAGTCGCAAAATATAATATTTAAATAAATTTTTTTAAATATTTAAATTCAAAAAAAATTTAGCAACCGCTCAAGACGGTTGCTAAATCTAGTCAACGCGTCGCTAAATTTACTGACTAAAAGCGGTCGCTAAAATTTAGCGACCTGGCCTATAGCGGCCGCACATCGGTGGTCGCTAAAACACTTTAGCGACCGCTTTTATACCTTTAGCGACCGCTCCTTGCGGTCGCAAAAAGTATGTTTTCTTATAGTGGTTGTCTGTGTTACGCAACTGTTGTTCATCCCACATATAAATTTGATTCCCGTGCCAAACGTTGCGTATTTGTTGGGTATCCTACTGGTCAGAAAGGTTTCAAACTTTATGATTTGACAACTAAAACATTTTTTGTTAGTCGTGATGTCAAATTTTCTGAAACTATCTTTCCTTTCATGTCGGCTGCACATCCAACTTCCACAGCCTTATATTTCTCCCGACTTCATGGACAATTGGCAATCTTCACCATCCTTACCCACAAACATCCCTTCTTCCCAACCTCAACCCACTGAGCCAGCAACCATACAAGAATCTACCTCTTCCATACAATCTCCCTTAGCTGAACCAACGGCTGCAGAGGATATTTCTCCCAGTCCTTCCCAGCCTCTTATATCCTCGCCTCCAGCCCAATCCGCTGAACCTCTTTCAACCTCTTCAGATTCTATCATACCTTCCTCTCCTTCCCCGCGTCAATCCCTTCGGCCCAAGCAACCTCCAGCATGGCATAGAGACTACATACTGTCAGCACATGTCAATCCTCCTTCCACAGTGCCAAGTTCTACGCCAGGTACTCGCTATCCTCTTTCTCACTTTCTTTCCTACTCTCGTATCTCTTCTGCCCATTCTACTTTTTTAGCCAACATTACAGGTCATACCGAGCCTCAGTCATATGCTCAGGCTATCCTTGATCCACATTGGCAACAAGCGATGAATGGAGAATTAGAAGCATTGCAACAAAATAAGACTTGGAGTTTGGTTCAACTTCCTGATGGTCATAAACCTATTGGCTGTAAATGGGTTTATAAAACCAAATACAGATCTAATGGCACAGTTGAGCGTTATAAAGCTCGCCTTGTCGCAAAGGGCTATACTCAAGTTGAGGGAATCGATTATCAGGAAACATTTTCTCCTACAACGAAACTCACTACACTTCGCTATCTTCTCACTATTATTTCTGCTCGGCATTGGTTCGCCTACCAATTAGATGTTCAAAATGCTTTTCTTCATGGTGACTTGCAAGAAGAAGTGTATATGGAACCTCCACCTGGTCTTCGCCGACAGGGGGAGAACATTGTATGTCGGCTCCACAAATCCCTTTATGGCCTCAAACAAGCATCAAGGAATTGGTTTCTCACGTTTTCAGAGATTATTCAGAGGGCAGGTTATCAACAATCAAAGGCTGATTATTCTCTTTTCACCAAAGCTAAAGGTACTTCATTCACTGCGATCCTCATCTATGTTGACGATTTACTTCTCACTGGAAATGATCTTCAAGAAATTGAACGTCTCAAAAAATTTCTTCTCAAACGCTTCCGTATCAAAGATCTTGGAGACTTAAAATACTTTTTGGGTATTGAATTCTCTGGTTCAAAGAAAGGCATTTTCATGTCTCATAGAAAATATGCACTAGATATTTTACAAGATTCAGGACTTCTAGGTGTACGCCCTGACAAATTTTCAATGAAACAAAATTTAAAGCTCACTCCTACAGATGGAATTTTACTGAGTGATCCAACTAAATATAGAAGACTAGTTGGCAGACTGATTTATCTTACCGTCACAAGGCCCGACATAGTCTATTTGTTTGAACACTAAGTCAATTCATGCATGAGCCTCGTAAACCTCATTGGAATGCAACCATACAAATCCTTAAATACATCAAAGGTAATCCTGGTCAAGGTTTACTATTTCCTTCCACAAACAATCTTGCTTTGAAAGCCTTTTGTGATTCAGATTGGGGAGGTTGTCGTACCACAAGGAGGTCAGTCACGGGATATTCCATTTTCCTTGGAAATTCTCTTGTCTCATGGAAATCCAAGAAACAAGCTAATGTTTCTAGATCATCAGTAGAAGCAAAATATCGAGCTATGGCAAATACATGTTTAGAGCTAACGTGGCTACGTTATATTCTACAAGATCTAAGGTATAAAATTTAAGGGATACGGTAGTAAAAGACAAAAATGGTACTTACCGACTGGTACGGCCGGTACCGGTACGGTATTGATAACTATGCATGGAACCCTTTTAGTTTGTATTGACATTAAGAACTCTTGTAATGGATGGTTTCTTTATAATAGATGATTTTGAATTCAACTCTCTTACATTAAAGGTTTATTGTCATTATTTTGTAGAAGAGTAATATTTACAGGGAATAAGATTTGACAATACGTGACAACTTACAATTGTCACCATTACCATAAAGAGAAAGATTGCTGGTTGTCACTACATCAAGAAACGTTCGTCACTAACGTGCATAGTGACAACAGGAAAAAACCAAAACGGTGATAACAAGAAGTTGTCATTGAATGTTCCAGTGACAACACAAATAATTGACACAAATGGCAGTTGTGACAACACTGAAAATGTCACAATTTTGAATTTGTGAAAACATCCAACTTGTCACATATTTGAAATTGTGACACCATCGCTGTAGTCACTATAAAGAAACATCAATAAGGTATCTTGTCATTGGATCTCAATCCAAGTCAATTAGGAGGGTTCTTTAGTAACAACACGGAGTTTTAGTGACAATATTTGAGAACATTTAAAAGTTCTCACTAAATGAGGTGAATCAGTGTCAACTTTGATGTTGTAACACTGCTTTAAGATTTTGTGACAACTTTTTTAATGTCGTCACTTATAGTCTTGAGTGACAGGCCTATAAAGACAACTATTGTGACAAAAAAAATTCATCACTATAACAATTAGTAACAACTTAGCATTTTATTGTAACAACTTTCATTGTGTACTAGATATCTTTGTAAGTATATTAGCAATAGACATGTGGTTTTCTTGCAGCCAACACTTCCTCTTGTTATGATAACTTTGATAATAGCAAATTTAGTTATTATCTCATGGCATTATACCCGCCCTATGTTACCTATATAGCTAATGGTCCAGAACACTATTTTTCTTAGCTAAATGTTCTTAGACATTGCATGTGGCTAAATAATTTAACAGAGAAATTAAATTTTTCGAGGATTTCTTTTTGAGTTAACTACTCGGTTGATCACTGTATTATTAGACAAATTTAACTTTGATCACTGAATTTCGTTGTGTCAAAGTGAACACTAAACTTTAAAGTTCGTCTCAATCATGCCATCCTGTCTAATTAAGTTTGACGCTGTTAGGTTACTCAGGAGTATATTGGTGTTTTTACACTTCTTTCTCAATTTCCCACTTCTTTCTCTCTTTCCCCCTCTCTCTTTCCCTCTCCATCTCAGACACGTACTCCCCCAGTCACACACTGCTCCTTCTCCCTCTCTCTCTCTCTCACCACACACACACACACACACACACACACACACACACATGCGCGCGCGCATAACACACAGTCACACACACAAAGAACCATAAAACACGTGCGCGCGCACGCGCACACATACACGCATGCACACGCACACACACAAAAGACCCATACAAAAAAAACACGTGCACACAGAAAATATCCACTATTATAGCATGTTTGTGTTCACGTGGGTGGGGGTGGGGGCGTATCATGACTGTTTGGTGGTGTTGGGGGTAGAGGGTGTGCAATGGGTGGGTGTGGGTGTGACAGTATGCTCTGTGTATTGTGTGTGGGGTAGGGGCAGGGGGATGTGTCACAACCATCTTGCAGGGGTTGGGGGTATGGGTGTACCGAGGTGTGGGGTGGATATGACAGTGTGCTCTATGTGTGGGGGGTAGGGGCAGGGGAATGTGTGACGACTGTCTTAGGGGTTGGAGATATGGGGAGTACCGAGGAAAGGGGGTGAGGGTGGGCGTGACAGTGTGTTGTGTGTGTGGGGGTAGGGGGCGTGTCATAATTGTTTTGGGGGGTTGGGGTTAAGGGTGTACGGGGGTGGGTGTGAGTGTTACAGTGTGTTGTATGTGTTGTGTGTGTGGGTGTGGTGGGGGAGAGAGTGTGGGGGGGGGAGGGAAGGGAATGGGTGTCTCATGACTGTTTGTGGGGGGTTGGGGGTAGGGGTGTATGGGGGTTGGTTTGGATGTGACAGTGTGTTGTACGTTGGGGGGGTGGGTTAGTAGGGGGTGTATGGGTATTGCGGTGGGGGTTGGGGGTGTTGTGTGTGTGTGTGTGTGTTTTTCG
>JAVXUP010003779.1:0-53559 GCA_033070095.1 Escallonia herrerae | reverse complement strand
TATATGCGGTTGGGGCGATGGCCCCTGCCACGTGGCGTCCCCCCACCCATGCCACGTGGCCCAACCGCGGGTTGTATACGCGGTTGGGGCGATGGCCCTGCCACGTGGCGTCCCCCCACCCCTGCCACGTGGCCCAACCGCTTATACAACCCGCGGTTGGGGCGATGGCCCTGCCACGTGGCGGCCCCTCCCCTTGCCACGTGGCCCAACCGCATAAACAACCCGCGGTTGGGGGCGATGGCCCTGCCACGTGCGCCCCCCCCGGTGATGCCCCCCCCCTTATGCCCCCCTCCCCCATATGCCCCACGTGTTGTCCTTCTGCCAAAATTTTTTTTTTTGCCGCAGCCTTTGACCGCTCAATCACGGGTTTTTTTTTCTGTCTTTTTTCTTCTCTCTTCCTCACTTTTCTCTCTTTATAATCCCCTCCCCCGAACCTCTTTCTCTGCACTCTATCATCTTTACCAACTTCCTTCGTACTTCATATCTCACCTACATAATCTCCACAACAATACAAACCAAAAAATTTTACGCTAGAAGATCGGTGGATAACCGCTAGAAGATCGGTAGATTTTTCTTTAAATACATCAAGTCACAACAAGTAAGTATTTTGAATTTCCTTATAATTCAATGTTAGGTTTATACAAATCAGCGTATTACATTTATAGATTCCAAAATAGCGATTTTTTAGGGCGCCAAATATAGACAGTTTTTCACGAATTTATAAAAAATAGCTAGAGCTAGATTTTGGCAAAATGAAAAAAGAGACCCTAGTTATTCTTAAAGGATCTGTCTCAGGTAAAAATTTCAGATTTTTCCAAAGACTGGAAAGGGGTTAACTGATACGGGGAACCTTGTAATTCTGCAGTGTAATTTTAAAATATCAAGCTAGCGCGATTTCGCGCGAAAATTTTATGAGAACCCTAGGATGTTGGGAAGTTCCATTCCCCAGGAATTCGGGCCATTCCGAAGCCGTTACCTATTTTTTTGGCCGAACGGCCCTTTAAGCGCTTGATCCGACACCGGTTCGGGATTTTTGGGCGAAACCTCCGTAAAATACTTTTTAGGTCAAGAATGAATTCAGGGAGCCTAAAATAGCATTTCGAAGCACTTTTGATATTTTTCGATGCCAGGGGGCATTTCGGTAATTCGCCGCCCCGAGGGGTATTTCGGTAATTTTACAGTGCTAAGTTTTTCGACGGACTTTTTAGTCCAGAAATGTAATTACAAAACTGAAATGTTGTTTTGAAGCTGATTTGGGCGCGCGTAGGGGTGATAATGAATCCCCGGGGGCATTTCGATAATTTTTCGCTCAG
Source organism: Escallonia herrerae (assembly GCA_033070095.1). Taxonomy (NCBI): domain Eukaryota; kingdom Viridiplantae; phylum Streptophyta; class Magnoliopsida; order Escalloniales; family Escalloniaceae; genus Escallonia; species Escallonia herrerae. The sequence goes on along the minus strand of JAVXUP010003779.1, from coordinate 52,246 downwards.
CGGGGGTATTTTGGTAACAGAACGTTGTAACACAACTGGAGGAAATAATTTTCAACACTATGTGTATTCCTAGGGTGTAACACTATGACTATGTGTGTTTAATGTGAATACGAAACGTAATTGTCGCTAAAGGTGAAAACTTAATTAGACAGTTTTTCACGAATTTATAAAAAATAGCTAGAGCTAGATTTTGCCAAAGTGCAAAAAAGAGACCCTAGTTATTCTTAAAGGATCTGTCTCAGGTAAAAATTTCAGATTTTTTCAAAGACTGGAAAGGGGTTAACTGATACGGGAAACCTTGTAATTCTGCAGTGTAATTTAAAATATCAAGCCAGCGCGATTTCGCGCGAAACTTTTATGAGAACCCTAGGGTGTTGGGAAGTTCCATTCTCCCGGAATTCGGGCCATTCCGAAGCCGTTACCTATTTTTTTAGCCGAACGGCCCTTTAAGCGCTCGATCCGGACACCGGTTCGGGATTTTTGGGCGAAACCTCCATAAAATACTTTTTAGATCAAGAATGAACTCAGGAAACTTAAAATAGCTTTTTAAAGCACTTTTGATATTTTCTCATGCCAGGTATCATTTTGGTAATTTGCCACCCCGCGAGGGGTGTTTTGGTAATTTTACGTTTCGAGGGCGTAATTGGCGCTAGGGGTGAAAACTTAATTAGACAGTTTTTTCACGAATTTATAAAAAATAGCTAGAGCGTGATTTTGCCAAAGTGCAAAACAGAGACCCTAGGTATTTTCAAAAGATCTGTATCAGGTAAAAATTTCAGATTTTTCCAAAGACTGTAAAGGGGCTAGCTGATATGGGAACCGTGTAACTTCGCAGTCTAATTTAAAATATCAAGCTAGCGCGATTTCGTGCAAAACTTTTATGAGAACCCTAGGATGTTGGGAAGTTCCATTCCCCAGGAATTCGCGCCATTCCGAAGCCGTTAGCTATTTTTTTGGCCGAACGGGCCTTTAAGCGCTCGATCCGGACACCGGTTCGCGATTTTTGCGCGAAAGATCCGTAAAATACTTTTTAGATCAAGAATTAACTCAGGAGGCGTAAAATAGCATTTTAAGGCTATTTGATATTTTTCCTGATGCCAGGGGCATTTTGGTAATTTGCCACCCCGCGAGGGGTGTTTTGGTAATTTTCCCGCGCCAAGTTTTTCAAACGACTTTTTAGTCCAGAAATGTAAGTAAACCACCTGAAATGTTGTTTTGAAGCTGGTTCGGGGGCGTTGGGGTGATAGTGAACCCCCAGGGGCATTTCGGTAATTTACCGCTCATCGGGGGCTATTTTGCTAGGAAGGATCCAGCTTAAAATTCATACCTTAAAATAACTTTTAGTTCAGGAAAGGGTGTGAGACACCCGAAAACTTATTTTGTTCCGGATGTTCTGAACCTTGTGACGCACCGGCGATGACTGCCAGGGGGTATTTTGCATAAGTAGCGGGTGTTTTGGTAACTTTCCCCTTTAAAATTTTTCCTGATATATTTGGTATATAATTGACGTGACCCATTTAAAAACTTGACTTTAAAGCGGTTTTGAGGTGTTGGGGGTGTAGGGGCCATCGGGGGGTATATTGCTATATAACCACGTTGGCGCTAAATTCAGTGGGAACTAGCGTAATTAAGCGTTCGGAGTGGTGGGAAGTGAGGATTTGTTTTAATACATTGAAATAATGACTATTGCTAATGTGTTGGTAAGCTAGGTTAAAGATCCAGTTATAGTTTTGGAATGTAAATATTATGGACGCTAAGTTGGTTTATAATTATATTTTGTTCTTAGAGGTATGAATTTCAGCCGTGGACCTCATGATACATCAATCCTATACGATGACGATGACCACGTCGCGAGGCACGTATTTGACGGTGTCGATAGGGGTGTTTTGGAAACAATTCAAAGCACAAGGCACCTTGAAGAGTGGGTACTAAACGAGGAACAAATACAGCTATTACACCGTCAAAATTTAACCCTGTTCACCGATTGCGGGAAATGGTCTCGACACGACGATTGCCTTATATCCGCTCTAGTTGAACGATGGAGGAGCGAGACGAACTCATTTCACTTCCGGTTTGGTGAAATGACTGTTACGTTAGAGGACGTCGGATATATTTGAAGCTTAACATGTATCCCACTCATTTTGTGGAATTAACGGTGAGAGAATTCACAGAATGGAGGCGAGGGGGCGGCAGGAGTAAGTGGAAACCAGGTCGAAACGTGTTAGGCATGATGAACGCAGACTATCAATGTCCCGCTGCTGATGCGAACCTTATCATGATACCTTGTCATCATGCAAACCACTGGTTCCTATTAGTTCTCCATCTAGCGTTCAGAACAGTTCACATATACGATAGCCTAAGGGAGGACGAGCCTGGACAGCTGCTGGCACAGATGTACAACGAGTACATCACTTTAGTGGTTAGTTTTTATTTTTTGACCTTGGCTCATAGTATATTGTTCTTGTTTCATAGGCTTGATTCTCGTTTTTATTGTTGGATGCAGACTACTGTCCTCTCACTAGCGTGCGAACGGCCACAGGGGGACCCTTGGACGGTCGTGATGATAAAGGACCGACCAAAGCAATATAACGGTCACGATTGCGAGATTTACGTCCTCAAGTACATGGACTACATTGCTCGCTCGGAAGTGCTCAAACACTCCTCGTGGACTAGGAATGATGCCTTGACGTTTAGGTATAGGATAGCCTGGGAGCTGAAAAAGAATGAAGCTAGACGCCTTCATTACCATTATCCTGACGTGCGTGGCTAGCTGCTGTGATTTTACAAAAAACTGTGCCAAAAAGAAATGTACATAATTTTTCGCATGCTATGAATTTGGCGCTAAAATGTGAGCGAATATACCTTTCATATGACGCATTCGAAAAAATTACGCGTCTCGCTTTTCGCCGAAATTCATAGAAATGGGCTAACTAGCGTGCATGAGGTGCAATGAGAGAAAAAAAAGTGACAAAAAAAATTATAACTTTTTTCGGAAGCTATCAATTGGGCCTTAAAGTGTGGCCGAATAGGCCATTCTTAGGAAAATCCAAAAAATAATGTGTCCCGTTTTTCGCCGAAATTCTTACAAATGGGCTAACTAGCGTGCCTGAGGTGCAATGAGCGAAAAAAAAGTGACAAAAAAAATTATAACTTTTTTCGGAAGCTATCAATTGGGGCCTAAAGTGTGCCCGAATAGGCCCTTCCTAGGAAAACCCAAAAAATAATGTGTCTCGTTTTTCGCCGAAATTCTTACAAATGGGCTAACTAGCGTGCCTGAGGTGCAATGAGCGAAAAAAACGTGACAAAAAAAAATTACAACTTTTTTCGGAAACGGGATTTTAAGCTTTGAAACGGGATTTTAAGCTTCCTGAATTCACTCTTTAAAATAACTTTTCAGGTGTCTCACACCCTTTCATGAACTAAAAGTTATTTTAAGCACAAATTTGTGTAATGTAAAATTAGCAAAATAGCCCCCGATGAGCGGCAAATTACCGAAATTCCCCCGGGGGTTCATTATCACCCCAACGCCCCATATGGCGGCTACACCACCGGCAGTCTCAAAACCGCTTTGCTTACTACTTTTTAAATGTATCACATCAATTCTATACCAAATATTTCCTCTGAAGATTTTAAAGGGGATGCGTTAACAAAAATTACCCCGCTACGTATGCAAAACACCCCCTGGCAGCCATCACCCCAACAAACATCTCAGAACAACTGGAACAAAATAACTTTCCTGGTGTCTTACACCCCTATCCTATAACTAAAAATCATTCGGAAAATTTTTCAAGCTGGTTCAGTTAGCAAAATAGCCCCCGATGAGCGGTAAATTACCGAAATGCCCGTGGGGGTTCATTGTCACCCTAACGCCCATCAAACCAGCTTTAAAACAACCTTTCAGATGTTTTACTTACATTTCTGGACTAAAAAACTTGACACCATAAAATTATCAAAACACCCCTCGCGGGGTGGCAAATTACCAAAATGCCCCCTGGCATGAGAAAATATCAAAAGTGCTTTAAAAAGCTATTTTAAAGCTTCCTGTGTTCATTCTTGATCTAAAAAGTATTTTACGGATTTTTCACCTAAAAATCCCGAACCGGTGTCCGGATCGAGCGCTTAAAAGCCCGTTCGGCCAAAAAATTAGCTAACGGCTTCGGAATGGCCCGAATTCCTTGGGAATGGAACTTCCCAACATCCTAGGATTCTCATAAAAGTTTCGCGCGAAATCGCGCTGGCCTGATATTTTAAATTACACTGCAAAGTTACAAGGTTGCGCGTATCAGTTAACCCCTTTCTAGTCTTTGAAAAAATCTGAAATTTTTACCTGATACAGATCTTTTGAAAATAACTAGGGTCTCTGTTTTGCACTTTGGCAAAATCTAGCTCTAGCTATTTTTTATAGATTCATGAAAAATTCTATAATAATAATAAAAAGGACATGAAAGGATATTATAATAATAATAAAAAGGACATGAAGGAAAATGGAGAAAACCCAACCGCCACACTTAGTGGCGGTTGGTATCATTGCAAATTTTTTTTTCTGTCGCTAAATGTGAAAACTTAATTAGACAGTTTTTAACGAATTTATAAAAAATAGCTAGAGATAGATTTTGCCAAATTGCAAAAAAGAGACCATAGTTATTTTTAAAAGATCTATATCAGGGAAAAATTTCAGATTTTTCTAAAAACTGGAAAGGGGTTAACTGAAACGGGGAACCTTGTAACTTTGCTGTATAATTTAAAATATCAAGCTAGCGCGATTTCGTGCGAAACTTTTATGAGAACCCTAGGAAGTTGGGAAGTTTCATTTTCCAGGATTTTGGGCCATTCTGAAATTGTTAGCTAATTTTTTGGCCGAACGGTGCAATTTTTTGGGAAATGGACCTAAAAAAATTAGCCCGTTCGGCCAAACAATTAGCTAACGACTTCAGAATGGCCCGAAGTCCTGGAAAATAGAACTTCCTAACATCCTAGGGTTCTCATAAAAGTTTCGCACGAAATCGCGCTAGCTTGATATTTTAAATTATACTGCAAATTTACAAGGTTCCCCATTTCAGTTAACCCCTTTTCAGTTTTTGGAAAAATCTGAAATTTTTCCCTAATATAGATCTTTTAAAAATAACTATGGTCTCTTTTTTACAATTTGGCAAGATCTAGCTCTAGCTATTTTTTATAAATTCGTGAAAAACTGTCTAATTAAGTTTTCACTTTTAACGACAGAAAAAAAATAATTTGCAATGATACATATGTGTCCTTTTTCTCCATTGTCTTTCATGTCCTTTTTATTATTATTATAATATATATATATATATATATATATATATATATGTGTGTGTGTGTGTGTCCTTTAAATTATTATTATAATATATATGTGTCCTTTTTTAAAAAAAAAATGCAACTTGGCAAATAATTCCCAACCGCATGTAGGGGTTGCGGTTGGGCATTAATGCCAACCGCAACTCCCACACGCGGTTGGGCATTATGCCCATTTTCTCGCGAGATTTTCATTTTCTCGTGATATTTTGGTGAATTTCTCGTGCCATTTTGGTCCTTTTTGGTCTTTTTTTCGTCCACGTGGCCAACCGCTGCTCTTACCTGCGGTTCTGTGGGAAAATTGTTATTTTCCCACCGGTAGATGTGGATCGGCCCCCTATATATATATATATATATATATATATATATATATATATATATATATATATATATATATGCACGCGCACGTGTGTGATAGATATTAAACTTAAATTAACTGTAACACAATTTTTTTTACTACATCTCATATGTTATTTTTATTTTTTAGACACATGTTTTTTTATTTTCGTATGAAAGAGTTAGTTTTAAGGACAATATAGTCAAAATTAAGTCCTAATAAATTAGTATATTTAGAGTTTTAGAATTAATTTTCACATTATATGAGGCTTCCTAACATAGCCCTCATATAGTTTTTGCAAAGTTAAAGATACTAAAAAATAATAATATTTGTATACATTTAGAGACACTAACAAGTTTAATATATAGCCTTAAATCCTTTTCAACTATCAGATTTACAAACACGTTCTATCATTACAGTAATTTCAATGAACAATAATTGTAATGTTATTTATTGGTTATATGGTTCCACTCAAAAAATTAAAAATACAGTCAATATTTTTTTATTTTACCAAAGGATTCTTAAAGCTATCTATTATACTGATAAACCTTTACATTCAGTACAATAAGCATGTACCAAAATAAAATAAATATGAATCAGGTGCTACATTATTTTTATTGTTTCAATCTCAATTAATGTAACATCATTTTTTTCTCTCTTCTAAATTTAATATGTTATTTATTTTTTAGATATATAAATTTTTATATTCAAATTAGAGAGTGATTTTAAGAGTACAGTTATTAAAGTTAAGTCATAATATCTTAGTTCATTAATTAGTTAGAATTTCAGAATATTTAGAATTAGTTTTTTCAATTAAATAAAGTTTACTGATATGAAAATTAACTTATCAAAAAACAAGGACCCAATTCAAGATAATATTTGAGACCTTTAAAGACACTTAAAATATTTATAATTTTATTTCACATTAAAAATATAATTTGATGGCATATCATATTTTCACATCTTAAAGATTTTAAATGTTCTTCAATATAGTAATTAAGAATAATTTAATAGTATCTTTTTTCTTCTAATATATATGTGATTTCTTTTTAAAATCTCAGTTATGCTTATATAGCTACTTTCTTGATCGTGCAATCTTATCAAACAAAAAAATTATCCTATAATTTGATTAATAATTTTATATATTAAATAAATAATTTTTTCCAATGATTATGTTATGTAAAATACAAATACATTTAGTAAAATATAATAAATTTAAATTATAAGATTTTTGTTCTAAATATCATATGTTATTTTTATCTTCTAGATACATAATTTCTTAGCTTTGTATGAGAGAGTTAGTTATAAGAAAATGATAGTCAAAATCAAATTCTAAAAAATTAGTTTGTTTTGATTTTTAGAAGCAAAATTAGATAAACCTAAAAATTAGGATCACATCCAAAATAATATGTGCATACCTTTAGATATATTGACATGTTTAGTATATACCTTTAAATTCTTTTCAACTATCATATTTACGAATAAGCTTTATTATTATTGTGATTTTAGTTAATAATAATTATACTGTCATCTGTTGGTTGTGTAGTCTCACCCTGAAAAAATTATGTGAATTTTTTTATTATATCAAAAGGATTCTAAAAATTTATATATTATATTAATAAATCTTTACATCGATCACGGTAAACATATATTACTATTAGCATATTAAAATATAAAAAATATGAATCAATTATTACATTATTTTTATTGTTTCAATCTCAATTATAATATCATTTTCTTCTCTCTTCTAACTCTAATATGATATTCTTATTTTTTAGATACTTGAATTTTTATATTCATATTAGAGAGTGATTTTAAAGATACAATAGTTAAATTAAGCGATAGTAAGTTAGTTCATTAATTGGCTAGAGCTTAAGAATACTTAGAATTAGTTTTTAATTATATAAAGCATATTGATATGAAAATTAACTTATCAAGAAATAAGGATCCTATTCAAGATAATATTTGAAAATTTTAGAGACACTTATAATGTTAATAATTTTATTTCACATTGAAAACATAATCTGATGACATTTCATCTTTTTGCATCTTAAAGGTTTTAAATGTTCTCAAATCTAGTAATTAAGAATAATTTGATTTAGTTGCACCTTTTTTTTTTTCCTAATAGTTATGTGATTTTTTTTCAAAATCTCATTTGTACTTATATAGCTACTTTGTTGATCGTACTGTCTTATCAAAGCAAAAAATTGTCTTATAATTTGATTATTGATTTTATAAATCATGTAGATAAATTTTTTTCCTTGACAATGTTATGTGCAAATACATATACATTTAGTGAATCATAAATTTTTATTCTAAATCTTATATGCTATTTTTATTTTCTAGATACATGAATGTTTATCTTCATATGAGAGAGTTAGTTTCAAGAACATGATAGTTAAATTCAAATCCTAAGAAATTAGTAAATTTAGAGTTTAGAAGAAAAATTAAATAAACTTGAAAATATGGATCACATCCAAAATAATATATGCGTGCCTTTATATACACCTTTAGTAACAATTTAAATTAATAAGAATTATACAGTCAATTGCTGGTCGTATGGTCTCACCCAAAAAAAATAACGTGAAAATTTTTATTATACCAAAAGGATTTGAAAGATGAATCAATTGTTACATCCTTAAAATAAAATAAAGATGAATCAATTGCCATATTATTTTTACTGTTTCAATCTCAATTATAATATCATTTTTTTCTTTTCTGAATGTAATATTTTATTTTCATTTTTAAGACATGTGAAGTTTTATATTCATATCAGAGAGTGATTTTAAGGATACAATAGTCAAAATTAAGAAGTTTTAAGGATACAATAGTCAAAATTAAGTCTTAATAGATTAGTTCATCAATCAATTAGAGTTTTGGAATGTTTACAATTAGTTTTTCAATTGTATAAGGTTTAGTAATGTGAAAATTAACTCATCAAGAAATAAGAATCCCATTTTAGACATTTAGTGACACTTATAATGGTTATAATTTAATTTCACATTCGAAACAAAATGCAATGAAGTGTCAAGTATAGAAGTTATCTCTGTAATGATGTGTCGCACAAAGAAGCTCTCATTTCGCTTATTATATATAATTACTAGTTCGGTATCGAGCAAGGCCCGGTTGAGTTTTATTTAAACGTATCAATATGTTACAGTTTTAATATATTTTGGTAGAATTAAGATTGGATATTTAATCATTATGTCGATGGTTTCGAAAACTACGATTTATCAGTATTCGCTTGAAATGAACTATCGAATTCGAAAGATATAGCATTCGTGCATGTCACATATAAGCAGTGTCATAAATCAAGAAAAATTCAATGAAAGTGTAATCCCGAAATTGTTTCATAATAGTAAAGCTTATTGAAGTGCTTAAAAATTAGTAAGATTTCTAAGTTCAAAAGAAAGTATTCAAAAAATGAAGCATAGAATGAGTAATTAATTATTTTATATCAAATTAGAATGTTACTTTGTTTTTTTAGTATTGTAGGTATTAATTTTGTTTTTGTACGAAATTTTAAATTTTAAAGAATTTATAGACAAAATTATATTTACGCTATTCATTTGCTTACTATATCCATATAAGTGTGATACATTTTTTCAGTTTTTCACATAACGTCAAAAGTTTTATTTTATAAATACCTCAGATTGAACTCCTTACCATATAGTATTAAATTAGAGATCTGTTACAGTCTTCTACAATGAAAAACATGCCATAAAAACCTCAGAGCAAGAACGGAAGTAAGTGGAACTGTTTTACTTCCTTTCAGATAACCACCCTTTTGAATTGTATACTTAACCCTGAAAAGAGAAACTACAATGTTATAGTATTAATATCTGTGTCCTAATTTCATTGATTCATGGTCATGTTCGATGCTTTTTCGACCATCTATTTCATGTGTTTTTGAAGATTTTATAAGACAATTAATTCGAAAACTTTTTGTGCATATTGTAATTAATTATTCTCTAAATGATCATAAAAATGTCATATCATTTTATAAAATCTTTTTTTAATGTTTGATGCTAAACAATTATATAACGTGAATATTCTTACAGTCGCATAACTGCGATAGATATGAATGTAATTGTCTAAGGTTACAAAATTCTTATATTTCGTCTTTGATTTGTAGACTGTTCACTAAGTTCTAACCTTATAGCATATAAGGTGATTATAGAACTTTGTGAAGTTAGAATATCATATATTTAACATTATTTTTTGATAGATTACTCTATTTATAAACATCCATTAAAAATTAGAGGCAGCCATTTGTATTGGAAAAGAAAAATCCTAAAAAAAGTGCACATACTATACAATTAATAATTTCTTGTGTAGACATAAATAAACAACTAAAAATAGACATTGGAACTGAAACGGAAGCACATTGAATAATTTTAGTTCATTTCTAATAATAAATGATTTTTGCCTACCGTCCATAAAAATCCCTACTACACTCTATACAAAACAGTTAACAATTGATAAATATGCTTAATGTCATTTTAGTTGATACCATAACCAACAATTTTTAAAATACCTTTTTAGTGTCACTAAATAAGTGCTACTAAAAGCATACAACGACAATTCAATGTTACTGTATGGGAGTTGTAGGCATCTTCCTATGACTTAGGTAGTGGCAAAAAATTTCTTAGATAACCATCATTTTAAAATATAGAATTAACCACATAAAAGAAATAACGTAGCATTATAGTGACAACAAATGTGTTTAATTGTTTTACTTCAAGATCATGTTCAACAATTTTTGGAAGTACCATTTTTACTGTTTTTGAAGATTTTCTAAAGTAATCAAATTAAAAATGAGCTATATTTGATTTTTTGTTTTGGGCATTCATAAGAGTATATGATTTCTATTTTAGATATTGAGTTATTATATTTAAATTATTTTTTGTGAAGGAAACCACTATTTTGGCATTTTACAAATTTTAAAAATGAAGTCATATTGTTTCTTATACTGCTTATATGAAAATATGTTAAATATTTTGTTATTTTAAAGTTCCCTTAAGCTATTAATAGTCAAAATTAATGCCTAATATGTAAGTATATTCACGAGATAGAATTTTAAAAACTTTAAAGTTAGTTTCCTAGTTTTAAAAGGTTTACAAACTATTGGGCCAATAATATGAACAATTTTTTAACAATAAATTATAATAAATAATTAATGAGTTGGGGAAACAAAAGAAAATGACAAAAACAAATAGGATAATATGTCGCATAAGTAAGAAACAAAAGAAAAAAAAAAACCACTAAAAAAAACTAATGTATTTGAAAGTTCAATGTTATATAAGGATTCGTTTGAAATCACTTACAATTTTGGTTTTCAGTTTCAAAAAAACAAAAACAAAAACAAAAATTAAAATTAATTTAGTTTTTATTTTTTACAAAAATGAATGTGTGTTTGATTACTCAGCTTTTATTTTAAGTTTTTCATTTGGTAGTAGTGGCGGTATTTTGAGTTCCACTTTGATGGCGGAGGCGGAGGCGGGGGCGGGGGGGGGGGGGGGGGAGGTTAGCGGTGGCGGCGGCAGGGGTGGAGGTAGGGGTAGTGATGGTCCCAAAACAAAAATCAAAACAAAAAATCCAAAACTCCAAAATGAGAGTTTTAAAAAATAACTTTGTTTTAAAAACTAATTTTCAAAATTGAAGGAAAAAAGAACGAAAATTATTTGTCAAACGCTTTTCTTTCCTCCAGTTTATGAAACTGGATAAAAAAAAAACTGATAACGTAAGTGATTTCAAACGCTACCTTGAGCGAATTGTTGCCATTCACTCAACCACGTTAAAAAACCAGGAAGTATAGGTGTAGCTAGACTGGATGCTAACGGAGGGCGAAGTACTTGCTATTGCACAAGTTATGATATCCTGCGAAGGAGCTTCCTTGTATATTCTTGAAACTATACAAATTACCAGGAGTTCTTCCCCTGGATGGGTCTCTTTCGCAGTTTCATTGAGGCTTCAGTGAGTACTGTTGTAGTAACCCGAATTTGTGTCATTTAACTTTAAAACAAGTAAATCACTTTGTGCAAATATGAGTAGTGGTAAGTGGGGGCTAGGGATAAATTTTCAAAGTTTAAGGTCTTAATAGGAAGTAATAATATTTTGGGGCAAATCAATTTCTTTGAGGGGCTCTTTTATAATTATCAAATTATTAACAGACAAGTGTAAGCAAAACAAAAGAAAAAGGGATTAGGGAAGTGCCGTAAAAACAGATATGGGGAGTTAGGGATTGAAAAAGAGGGTTGGGCTGTGAGAACGAAAGAGAAGCGATAGAATTGAAACATAGGCGGCAGAATAGTTCATAACAAAAGGAAAAGAATAATATATTCAAAGGTTAGTGCTAATTTGATGATTTCGTATGTAATCACTCACCTTCTGATGCAAGAAGGGATTTACATCTGTTTTTATTTTTCTTCTTCATATCTTGTTACGGCAGATGTTCGTTAATGAGTTAAATATATATTAGTATCCTGAAAGTATCCCGAAATCTCATTTGATGGTCCCAAAGTTTATTTTTTACACATAAGAGTCTTTAATTTCAAATTTTGGATAAATAAGAACTTCTTTTCAAATTCCTAATGATCTAGCCTTTTCAGTCAGGGGTAATTTTGTCAAGTCAATTTTATTTTTTCAAAAACCCTACCATCACTACCTCTTTAATTTTCATCACCATCTGCACCATATTTTTCTGCCCATCATCCGCCGCCACCGCACCCTCTTCTCCTTCTCTGATGCTGCCGTTGTGGACACCCTTGTCTCCTTCCCCCTCCTCCCTTAGCTCATCCCTCGTTGGCATCGCCCTCGACCATTTCTGCCGCTGCCTCCTTGCTGCCTACTCCTCTTCTACTCTCGCTGCCTATGACCTCCCTTCTTGCTACCGCCTCTTCCTCACCCCCTCCACGAGCCCAACGCCATCGACTTCGCTACAGGTGCCACCTACTTCGCCGCAGGTGTCAACGGCGTCACCGTCACTTATCCAGCAACACTTACGTTACCAACTTTGCCGGAAACCTCATCTAGAGAGTCTACCTCGAAGGCGAAGCCACCATCCTGTCTAGATTCCCGCTTTTCACAGCCAATTCGGTGGAGCGCGGCATGTTGTACATCCAATCGAATACTGGGGTTGGCGATTTGTTTACGATGGTGTTGGCGATTTGGTTTGCTGTATAGCCAATCAAATTGGTCTGATTTGGTTTGCGATGGTGTTGGCCATTTGGTTTGCAATGGTGTTGGCAATTTGGTTTGCTGTACAGCCAATCGAATTGTTGTGATTTGGTTTGCGATGGTGTTGGCGATTTGGTTTGTTGTATAGCCAATCAAATTGGTGTGATTTGGCTTGCGACGGGGTTGGCGATGTCGTCGGCGGTGTGACTTGGTTTGCAACGGAGTTGGCGAGGTGGTGGTGGATCTAGGATGTTGGGGGTTGGCGAGGTCGCGACAGAGCTGGGATTTGGAGACGACAATGGGTGATGACGATTTTGGCATTTTCTGGCGTTGTTGGCTGGTCGCCGGTGACTAGAACCTCTATTTTTCGGTCATGGCTGGGGCTTGGGAAAAGGGCTGGCTATGATGTAAATTGGATTAAACTAGGGGTTTGAAACAAATAAAGCTGACTTGACAAAATTACCTCTGACAGAAAGGGCTAGATTGTTAGGAATTTGGACGGAAGTTCTTATTTCTCGGAAATTTGAAATTACAGACCCTTATGTGTAAAAAAATAAACTTTGGGACCCTCAAGTGAGACTTCGGAGTACTTTCAGGGTACTAAAGTATATTTAACCCTTCGTTAATTATGAAAGTAATTGATTCTGTTTATGATCTTGGGTTAATATTGGGTTGAATTGACTAGTCTTAGGGATAGTCTTGGGTATAATTAAGGTCATGGTTTGATTCTAGAGCATAAATCTTACACTACATTAACTGTAATTTTATTATGCATAGCCGTAGAAGTGACTTATACTAATAAGTCAGTGGGCATAGAGAAAGGACAAAGAATCTGTTCTAGTAGGATTCGTGGCAATTAGATGGTTTGGGTTATTGTGTTAATGGGGTTATGTTGGAGTAGGTTGCATATATTAGTTTAATAAGAAAATTCAGCAATGCCACCATAATGAACCACCAAAAATACATGAAGGGAAAGAATAATAAGAAAAAGAGTCGGAATGTATACGGATGACTTGAAATTGTTGTTTCATGTTTTAGAATTAACAGACGGACAGCAGAAGATACAGACATTTTGAGCCATGAAATATCTCCAGGTTGTGTAAGTACCCTTTGTTTTGGTTAACGTATATTGAAAATATTTTTGTCGCTGTTTATGTCTCTGATATCTTATGCCTCTGGACTTTGTTACGCCGCTCTTAAGTGGCCAAGACACTGGACTCTGAAACGCATTATTGTTGGCATAACGTCATTGCTTATTTATGTCCCTACTATCTCGATGCATATGTGAAATTCTAAATTTATATGTGCTGGAATGGTCATGCTTGGAAGTCACTTTTATATTAGCTCAATGTGTTAAGGGTTAATATTTATCTATGTGCCCAGCGTTGTCCTGAAGGGCAGGTGGGTACTTGCTGGGCTTTAGGCTCATGTTTGTTGTTTTGTGTCTCAGATGAACATCCGGCCGGTGTCGAGGACTAAGCTTTGTTGCATTTGGGGGCTCGTTAGATGTTGTTCGGAAATTAAAGACTCGAATATTGTCACTCTAGGTTTCTTATTTTCCTGATCAAGACTCGTGTGATTTGTAGTGAATCAGATTCTAAACATTGAAGGGGTATTTTTTTTGGTAATTTCGTTTAACGCAAATAGCTGAGAGTATGTTACTGTTAAACGTTATATGCTTGCGTAGTGTAATTGATGGCGCTCTTCGTATCGGTCTGTTGTGTAGGAGTGAGGAAGGGTAAGACCTAATACATTGCATGAAGCTTGGCTTAATGGACATGCAGTCGTTGTCATATCCGCGACGCATGGCTTGGGTCGAGGTGTGACAACTGTATCCAGCTCATGGTAGCAAACGCAACCGGGGGAGTCCCGATTGTTCTTTTCTCGTTTACCATTCACGGATCAACAAAGTCAAGCAGAACAGTGAACGTTTTGGGTACTTCCTACGTTTGCCATTACTTGTTTTTGTCTCTTCTTTTGGGCTCTCGATCTGTGTTTGCTAATGAAAACAACATGCTGTTTGATTTTTCAACCTCCCGTTCCCAGCTTTCAATCGTAGAGGACTCATCAAAGTCTAGTCAAGATAACACAGCACATTGTCTATTAACTCGGCCATTGACATTGACTTCCTCTTCGTACTATTCTTTAGCATAGACTTGTGGGGCTAACTTGTGAGGCTTTAGTCTAGAAGCTAGTGGTTGCAGACTTGCAACCATCACCTGGGTCCATTTTCCCTGTTTATAATTAAGGAAATGATTCGACGTATTTCTTAATAGATAAGAATCTGCAAGAAATTATGGACAGTAAGGCGGGAATTAATTCTGTCACAATTTTTATGTCCATCATGTATTTCTTCATATTTCCTTGTAACTGGTTTTCTTAATTAGGATTCCTTTACGAAATGATATAAACATATCTTTCAGATGCACACATACCTTACAAAGAGTTATAAATTCTCTCTCTCTCTCTCTCTCTCCCCCACCTTGAGAGAGAGAAAATCCAAAGTCGTGATTTTCTAATGATATTAGAGCTGATTTGGCAAAATCTTGGTTCAGTTTTTTCAGGTTGCATATTTATTCCCCTTGTTTAATAGTACAATTTGCACTCTATTTATCAATGCACTTGGCGGCGGTGCACGTTGATATCTCTTCATGTGCATTTGTATGCATGTAACGGGGAGTGTTAAACATGATAACATTGTTAGACCTATTCTCTAATAATTTTAAGCTTTTAGAGTAACCGATAACTTGATATTTTTTGGCAAAACGGTTCTACTTATTCGTCCAAAGTTGTAACAGCATTTTAGCCTTGCTATGGTCGTATAAGAAACTTCTAAGACCTCAATCATTCTCACAACTTGACCCTGTCTGGCTCTCCACCTCTTTAAACTTGTCAACTGTAATTACCATAAAGCATTAAGGCAGCTGCAATACCTTATGAACTTGGCCTGAATCTTTGAATGATATGAGATCTTAGTCATGCTACCTTCTTGCCACCCAGCACACAAGCTACAAGTACAGCATAGTTTTCTTTTTCGAAACCACCTCCATGGACAATGGAAAATCATAGTCTTGGACTGGTCAAGTCTTGGTTCACACCTTCTATAGGAAACCCAGACTCACGTTTCGTTGATATAACGCATACTTTGACAACAAAAGGTGGCGTTAAAAGTCAAGATTGTCGCTAAAAGATTTTGTAATTTCTCGGTATAGAAAGTGGTAGAATGCAAATTATTGAGCAAACATTTAATTGTCACAGACCAAATTACTATTCAAATACAGTAAAATGTAGTTGATTGTAATATTTTTAGAGACATCTGATACTTTCTGATGGTTCAGTTTCTGCAGATAGCATTTCTTTTGTTTCATGCATGACTGGCTGTAAAAAGATTTAGCAACATATTTGTCAAAGAAATTTAGGTCTCAGTTAGGAAAAATACATATGGAAATCATCAAACCACAGATTTGTCTTCAACTGAGCTACATATCTCTAGCTCTCTCTCTTGTAGTTCTATTTCTCTGCTGTGGGAATGCCTAATCTGATGGAGTTCCATGAGAACATCTCCAACATCCATTCTCCCCCTTGGTAAATCAGCAGAGCACGAAAGTCCAATTTGAAGGATGGAGGCAATGCATGATTCCACTTTAGCAACGTACCCCTTACGTTGCTTTATCTCGTTCGCTTCTTCCATAAGCATGATTTTATGATCAACAATCTCCATCACGCGGTCTGGGAGGGCCAATTTAACGTAGTTGTGGAGGCTAAGGTTGTCCTTAAACATGCCGTCAGTAGGTCTTTTTCCGGTGAACATTTCCAGTAGCATGATTCCATAGCTGTATACATCACCTTGTGTTGACACTTCCTCCCCCATACCATACTCTGCAACATGAAACAACTTAGTCTCTCAAACAAGTAAACTTCTTTGGTATATTCAGACTGATGATTTTGTTTTATAAGCAGAAGTATAGACAGGAAAGGGCAGCCCGAAAGGGCGCCAGGAACTAATTACACAAGTTTGCTGCACAAATTTGAGCCACCGAAAAACAAATGCCAGTGTAGTACGTGCATCTTCAACTAAACCATCAACATATTATATTGCCAAGTTATACCATATGCGTTCATCAAAGACTCGATGTTACTCAAAGGATTTTGATCGTAACCAAGCAGATCTTCATCTCCAGGAGTATTATGATGGTAACAACACTCCCTCAATATTTCAAAGCTCAAACCTGTTTCAGAAACAACATGGTACACAAAGTAGAAACTTCATTGACACCACCAAGGTGTGCCAGATTACGTTTGTAACCAATGAAGATTTTAAACAAAAAGAGAAAAAATGGATAACGGAGGTACCTGGGGCAAGATATCCAATGGTTCCTCGAATTCCAGTTGAACTAGAATGTGTATGACTTGATACGCTTGTGGATGTTAAAATAAACTTGGCAAGGCCGAAATCACCAACATGAGCACAAAGGTCATTGTCAAGAAGAACATTGCTCGGCTTTAGATCACAATGGCTGATTGCTGTTTCACAATGATGGTGGAGGTAATCTAATGCTGAGGCCACATCAATGGCAATGTTGAGTCTCTGGACCAAGTTCAAGCTCTTGGAATCCTGCTTTTCAGGTGTAATTGGGTGTAACCAGCTATCTAAACTCCCGTTTGGCATAAACTCGAAGATCAAAGCCTTGAAATCATTGCCTTGATTATCTAAGCTTGTACAAGAAGTGATGATCTTGACGAGATTCCGATGACGAAGGTTTCTCAATGCTTCGCACTCAGCCTTGAAACTCTTGCTAGCGCCATGTTCTTGAAGTTTAAGTACCTTCACCGCAACAACTAGTTCAATAGTATTGAGAGTCCCTCGATAAACAGCACCATATCTGCCCTCTCCAATCAAATTGGTTGAGGCAAATCTATTGGTAGCTTCAGAAAGTTCTGTGTAAGAGAGCTTTTGATACTGATTCTGCAACTGTGAGGTAGAAGCGGCCTGCTGTTGGGATTTTTTTTGTCGATAAAACATCAAGGAAAGGCATGCTAACAACAGAACCACTGATAGAACTACTACAAGAGGTACTATTATGTGAAGTAGAGGTCTCTTTTCCTTATTTGGGACCATTTTGGGGCATGCAGGCAATTGCAGTGCTGGAATGCCTCCACAAAGCCTATTATTTCCCACAATTGAGGATGCACCAATTTTACTGAAAACTCCTTCAGTTGGAACTTCACCCTCAAACATATTATGCGAAAGGTTGAGACTGTGAAGTAAAGTGAGCTCCCCTAGGAACCCTGGAATCTGACCAGATAGATTATTGCTAGAAAGGTCCAGTTCTTGGATACCCTTTAGTTGTTTGAAGGATGGTGGAATGGTGCCTTCGAAAAGGTTATTTTGAATGGACAAGAATTCCAGCAATTGACAATCACCAAGAGTGCTTGGAATTTCTCCAAATAGCTTATTTCTTGAAATATCCATCTGCCTAAGATTTTTCAAGTTCCCCACTTCTGGTGGTAATGGTCCGCTCAAATAATTTGGACCTAACCGGAAACCATCAGTTAAGGAAGATAGTCCGATAAGTTGCGTAGGTATCGGCCCAGTCAAGTGATTATATCCTAGGTCCAATATTTGTAGACGTGTGCAATTACCCAATGCAGTAGGTATGCTTCCCTCGATCATATTTCTTCTCAAAATAAGAGTACTCAGTCCAGTAATGTTGCCCAAAGATGGGGGGATTTCCCCTGATATATTATTTTCAGACATGCCTAGTTGTACCGCCCTAGAAAGTTTCCCAACGGATTCAGGAATAATACCTGTGAGCATATTTTGAGTAAATGTTAAGGACCTAAGGCCAACAAGATTTCCAATATCTCGTGGTATGGTTCCCGATATATGGTTTTCACCCAAGAACAATGTGGTTAGTTTGCTGGAAAGATTTGTAATTGAATTAGGCAAGACACCTCCAAAACCGTTCTGATATAAGGTCAGTATCCTCAGATTGGTACAATTGGTTACAGAATTGAGGAATCCCAAGTCATTGGGTTTGTTACTTCCAAGTTGGTTGTTGCCAAGGCCTAGCCATTCTAAATCATGAAGCCTTCCAAAGTTAATTGGTTCAGGCCAAATAAAGTTGTTGACGGAGATATCAAAATTTACAAGTCCAGAAGCATTTACTATTGATGGAGGAACAGGGCCTGAGAAATTGTTATCTCCAAGACCAAATAATTGCAGGTTTGGAAGGGTCAACCCTATATCTGGTGGGAGGTTTCCACTTAATTTATTGGCAGACAAGATAAAGGCATTGATGGATGAGATGTTGTAAAGCAGCGGGGGAACCATACCGGACAAATTGTTGCCCGAGAAAGAAAGAATTTCCAAGTTTGAAAGCTGCCCAAGTTCCAAAGGAATGTACCCCTCAAGATTGTTATAATTTGCAGCAAGTGTATGTAGAGAGGATAGATTCCCAAGTGAAGGTGGGATCCTTCCTGTGAAACGATTACTAGATATACGCAATACCGAAAGTTTAGGCAACAATCCTAGCTCTGGAGGAAATTTTCCTTCAAGCTGATTTAAATTTAAGGAAAGGACTTCGAGTTTAGAGCAATGAGTCAAGTTGACAGGAAGCTCACCTTGGAAGGAATTGTTGTAAAGGGAAAGATACTGCAGACGAAAGAGTCGACCAGTTTATTTTGGGATTGGGCCGCGAAAGCTGTTATTATCGAGACGGATAGCTCTAAGGAAGGTGAGGTTTCCAATTTGAGGAGACAATGATCCCACAAGTTCTTGAGAAGACAGGTCTAGCCCGGTCACTCTTTGATGGCGAACGCCACATGTGACTCCTTGCCAATGGCAGAAATGAACAGACCGGTTCCATGAACTTAGGACAGCTAAGGGATCTCCAGATATCAGATCCTTTACTGCAAGCAAAGCCCGTCGATCTGTCTCGTTCGTGTTAACAAGAGCTGTGCTGCCTGTGACTGCAGTGCAGATCATCAAAAGTGGAAGGCAAGTGTGAAAGTGAGTCAAATAGAACTTCCTGCAGATTTTTACATTTATCTGCTCCATCTATGATAAATTTCAACCATGAAACAATCTGGGTATTTTGAGTTGAAGGACAATCTATATTGGAATCAATAATGTAGGCTTGCTGTAGCCGCATAGGACAAAGTATATCTTTTTTCAAAACTTGAGCAGTGGCATCACTTTTAGGAATCATAAAGTATATATAGGTTGGAAATTCAAAGCTCTGGAGCTTTCTAACTCGTCCGCACTCTTATCCCTTTTTTTTTGAAGCACAAGGAGATATATTCACATTAACCGTTGTTTAAGACCACACACCGCGGGGTTGTCTTCCACACTCTTATGAAGCTTATATACAAAATGTGTAGATTTTAGAAATCCAATTGATGTAGGCAGCCGGATTTTATTTTTGTTTTCAGTAGGTATCCGGATTCCAATTGGTTATTTCTTGAAATTCAGAGGTAATTTTCAATCTATGCATTTGTTTAGCAGAACTGATTTAGCAGTAAATGCATCCATGAAAATGCCAACATGCTTACTGTTGTTAACCGCATCGACCCCATTTAAGATGAAAGAAGTAAAAATTTGAGGCAGTTCCCTGGATTTGATAGAAAAGATGCTGACAAACATATCGGTATATATGCTTCTAAGAATCCAACTTCACCTTTAAAAGATTCCTACCCATGACTGCTCAACTGCGAAACCATGTCCATTTACTTTTGTTAACATTCAGCTCTTTCTGCTACCTGTGAGACTTGTATGCTCTGTTAATTTTATGAGCTTGTGGCTAGGTTAGTCCTGTAAGTTCTGTTGCTTCTCTGTTGTTTTTATGGACAACCATGTAGCGTGTGCGGGGTGTGTGTGTACTAGTCCAGGAACCATTCTCTGATTATTATGATTTCAACGATGTAACAGTTTCTATATAAGCAGCAGTATCCTGGGAGCTTTCGCAGTTATGTAAGCCTTGAAGTCTTACATTCTAACTGGATTAGTATTAAACAGATGCAGGAACAGAGTGGGTGAGCAGACTTGTGGGAATTGTGAGCAAGAACAATCTGCTAATTATGTCAGCAACAGGCCGGCCACTGAATTTGACTTTTTCTCTCTATTTACTGAGCTGCTTCTGTACAACATTATCTATTTTATCTCCCACAGGTACGTAATCTTTATCTTAATCTTAAATTGATGTGCTCGATCCGAGGGAGTTCCATTCCGAGGCTCTGTTGTAGAACTATAACCGCATGGCGGTATATCTCCTCGTCATTTACACAGAAAAAACTCGGTAAGTATTCGTCTTTGTGGATTTTCTTTTGTAATACTCGGCTTTGCTGCAACGAGATCCACTTCCTGCAATCATGGTCAGTAGACAGTGTTGCTTCCATGCATTAAGCAGCCAAACAGGCATGTCTTGTTTACTGTACTAGCTAATGGATCCGTGCAAATGCACAGGGTAGGTTTAAAAAATTGTACTCCTCGTAATTTTAAGAAGTAAAACAAACACGCATTAAATCATACTATTGCATTTCTAATAAAAATGTAATATACGTTCATATGTCTCTCGCGGCCTATGTGGCCTATGTTGTTCATGCATGTTCTATATGCACAAAGCTGTACTCAACAATCCTAAATTCTTTGACAGAATAGGAAGATGTATGAGAATATTAGAGAGATTTCAAAGCACAAAAGTAAGGTGTTGAAATTATTGGTTAAAACATATTAAGGATTGAAACATTACAACTCTTATTAATTGTCGAAAAATATATAAATTAAAGTATAAGATCATATATTGAAAACTCCTTTTTAGAAAGTTTTGATATATACTTTTATTTACAAATCGGATGTGAATGTTACAATAAGAATAAGGGCTAATTACACCTATGTCCCTGAGGTTTGGGGGTAATTACACCTGAGGATACAAAATTTCAAAATGTAACACTTATGTCCGTTGACAAACGGAACCCTAAAAATTCTAACGGTTTTAACAAAATGACTTTATTGCCCCTAAGTTGGAACCTTATTTTTTTTTCCAATGCCATTACTTCAAATTAGGGTTTCTGGGTTTCCAATTTCATTTTGACTTCAAATTAGGGTTCAAAACCCTAACACTTCTTCACCACGCCGCCGCCGGTTGGCTTCAACGAACGAGGTCGGTTTCCAAGCTATGCAGCCTTCTGTCTCTCCAACTCCACTTACCCCGCCGCTGCCCCCCACCCTCCACCCACCCCGTCGCTGCCCCCAGCCTCCCCAAACCTAGTCGCCGCCCTCAGCTTCCCCCAACCCAGTCCCCGCCCCTACCCTCCCCTCACCCTCTCCCAACCCAGTCCCCGCCCCTACCCTCCCCTCACCCCATCGCCGCACCCACCTTCCCCATTTCTCATCGCCGCACCCACCTTCCCTATTTCCCATCGCCGCATCCACCTAGCTGCCGCCATCATCACTGTAGATCTAAGACTTTCTACCGTGAGGTTGCAATTTGAACGAATTAATTGCAAAAGATACTTAAACAATTGCTCGATCTACACGGTGGTTTGGAATACTGTGACGCAAAGGTGTGTTGGGCAGAGGTGGGGATGATTACCTTGGTGGTTGTACAGGTAGTCGGTGGTGGTTACTGAAGAGGTTGGTGGTTGTGGGTATGGAATTGGGGACGGTGGCGGTGCATTGGGCCGTTGGCAGCGTGGGTTTGGCATGGGCAGTCGTTCACGTCTGCGACGGCTTCCTTTCAGTACCACTGCCCACCACCCCAACCTTGGCACCACCACTGTTGGACAGCTATGGAAGATGGCAAATAGGGCGGCGACAGGATGAACATGGGACGGTGACAAGACTCCCTTGATGGGGTGGTCATATTCCGGACATATAGAACCGCTGCGAGCCATGGAGAGGGACAGGGTTGGGCTGCCGGCAGCATGGGGCGAGAAAGGGGGCTTGGGTTGCCGGCGGCGTGGGGTGAGGGAGTGGGCGGCGAGATTTCAGATATGGGGAGAGAGAGAAACCCTAATTTTAAAATTAGGGTTGGATTTTGAAACCTTAATTTAAAAATTAGGGTTTGATATACTATACAAGGGCATTATTGCCATTTTTAATATACGTAATGATGAAAATTATACTTTTTGGACGGAACCCTGACGGATGGATACGGATGATACATTTGAAAAAGGTTTTGGTCACGTATGTTACATTTTGAAACTTAGTGTCCTTGATTGTAATTACCCCATAACCTCGGGGACATTGGTGTAATTAGCCCTAAGAATAATTATGGTATAATCTTAGAATACTTTTTCATCAGCAATACTTTTGACATTTATATAGTTACAATTTATGAGCGACAATCTCGTACCAATATATAGTCGTGGATTCATATCTTTTAACTTGATAGTCATGCATCAATGTTCTAATCATCTAGTTAAAACAATCTTATCTCCAAAGATACAGTGAAGGAAGAAAATCACCATTTATATGTTCATTTTTATAATTCTGTTTGTTTTTGTTAACATAATCTAATAAAGAATTACAATTGTTTCTCTTAAGGGATGATGTATATGAAGCTCAACCTTCCTATAAGTATAAATGCTAATTGAGTCATCTGATATCTTCTTTATGCAAAGGACTTAGCATTTTTTTTGTTCAGTGCATAATGAAAAGGAAATATAGTACTCAAAGTACGTTCTATGCATATGTTCAAATTATCAAAAATTAATCGAGTCATCACTATGTCTTTTTCTTTGGGCTGTCCAATCCAGATTCCAAGTATAACTCGTGCACCACTACTACATTGATATTACCTCAAAATATCTTAGTGCTACCACTGTAAATTAGCATATTTAGAACTACCATTGTGCACACCTTATCACTTGCCCAAGGCATATTAGAGCATAACTTGTCAATCACCATTATATTAATGCTATCTCTAATCACCTCAGAATTACGACTTACTAACTGTTATCATTACCATCACTTCTGCAATCACTATAATCTTATTGCTAAGATTACCACCACCACAACCATCTCAAGAACTACACGTACCGTTACAGCCATGACTTGTCAGAAGTATTACAAATCTCAATCTCATTAACAATACTACATTACCACCACAAGAATTATCACTATTACATTCGTAATTATTGTCACCTTTTCAGTTCCTACCACTGCCATATCATACTATGACATCTACACCACCGAAATCTCCTTAGTACCATTTTCTTAATTATCATAATTGGCCATTGTTATTAATTCATGGAAAATCTCTTTTAACTCATTTATCCTTACATTTACTTTCTTCCAACTCAATCTTTGCTTGCACAAGTTATTTTCTTCTAAATACATATCTGTTCTTAGTTAAAACTGAGTGTTAACACGTTAGACTTAAACGGTATAACTTATAAAAATTAGATTCTTTTTAAATTTATCTTTAGCGATCTCAAAGAACATATAATTCTCTTGGAACTTCTAATATAATTGCTGATCAAGAGTCCAAAAAATCTTACTTGTCAAAAATATAAGAGCTCAACAAATCGTACGTGTCGCAAATCTTACGTGTAGTAATCAATATCAATAATACTTAAAAAAATTTCTTAATAATAAAATCATAATAAAGAGTTAGTAAGTAGGGAATATTTCGTATTTTATATTTTTGAGACTTTATATTGTTATTTCAAAGTACTTTTGAGCTGTTAATAATCAACATTAAGGCCTAATATATAACTATAATGATTAGGTAGAATTTTATGAGGTGTATGATTGGTTTCTTAGTTTTATAAAACTTACAAATATAGAGTAAATTATACCTACGAATTTTTTATAATAAATCATAGAAAAAAGTTAAATAAGAATAAAAAAGAAAAGAACACCAAAACAAATAGGGTTCTTAAATTTTATATATCCAATAGTTAGGGAATTATCATATGCAAAGCTGAACCTCACATGTCAGAAGGAAAAAATTCCTGAAAAAATCTTACGTGGCGTAAAGATAGAATTCTAAAAATTATGTTATTTTAAAGTGATTTTGAAGGGTTAATAATTAAAATTAGGGTATAGTGTATAAGTGTAGTGATTAGGTAGAGTTTTATAAGGTGTATGGTTGGCTTCTTAGTTTTATGAAGTTTACAAATAGAGGGTAAATTATACCTACGCATTTTATAATAATAAATGATAGGAAATAGTTAAATAATAAGGTAGGGAAAGAAAAGAACATCAAAACAAAGGTGAAAAAAAGAAAAGAGCACTAAAATAAATAGGATTATTAAATCCATAAGGTGTTAATAATCAAAATTAGGGCCTAATATATAAATATAATGATTAGGTAGAGTTTTATATGGTGTATGAGTGGTTTCTTAATTTTATGAAGTTTACAACTATATGTTAAATTATACCTACGAATTTTCTAATAATAAATCATAGGATAGATTTAAATAAGGTAGAAAAGAAAAAGGACACCAAAACAAACATGATTCTTGAAGTGTATATATCCAATTTAAAAAAGTTGGACTCTAAATTAAGAGACCAATTAAGTTGGGAAACTATCACAAGTAAAGTTGAAACTTATCTGTCAAAAAGAGAAGATTCCTAGAAAGTTCTAAAAATCATGTTATTTTAAAGTTCTTTTTGAGGTATTAATAATCAAAATTAGGGTCTAATATATAAGTATAGTGATTAGGTAGAGTTTTATAAGGTATGTGATTAGTTTATTAGTTTTATAAAATTTACAAATATGGGGTAAATTATACCTGCGAATTTTTTAATAATTAATGATAGGAAATAGTTAAATTATAATGTAAGAAAAAGAAAAGAACATCAAAATAAAGGTGGGAAAGAAAGAATATCAAAACAAATAGGATTCTCGAATCCTATAAGGTGTTAATAATCAAAATTAGGGCCTAATATATAAGTATAATGATTAGGTAGAGTTTTATAAGGTGTATGATTGGCTTCTTAGTTTTATGAAGTTTACAAATAGAGGGTAAATTATACCTACGAATTTTCTAATAATAAATAATAAGAAAAAGTTAAATATAAGGTAGGAAAAGAAAAGAACATCAAAACAAATGTGGGAAAAGAAAAGAACACCGAAACAAATAGGATTCTTGAATCCTATAAAGAGTTAATAATCAAAATTAGGACCTAGTATATAAGTATAGTGATTAGGTAGAGTTTTATAAGGTGTATGAATGGCTTCTTAGTTTTATAAAGTTTACAAATATAGGATAAATTATACTTACGAATTTTCTAATAATAAATGTTAGGAAATAGTTAAATTATAAGGTAGGAAAAGAAAACAACACCAAAATTAAGGTGGGAAAGAAAGAACATCAAAACAAATAAGATTCTTAAATCCTATAAGGTGTTAATAATCAAATTTAGGGCCTAATATATAAGTATAGTGATTAGGTAAAGTTTTATAAAGTGTATGATTAGTTTCCTAGTTTTATAAAGTTTACAAATATAGGCTAAATTATACTTAATTATAAATAATAAGAAAGAGTTAAAAAATAAGGTAGAAAAAGAAAAGAACATCAAAACAAAGGTGGAAAAAGAAAAGAATACCAAAACAAACAGGATTCTTGAATCCTATAAGGTGTTAATAATCAAAAGTAGGGCTATAAGTATAGTGATTGGGTAGAGTTTTATAATATGTATGATTGACTTCTTAATTGTAAAAGTTTACAAATATAGGATAAATTATACCTACAAATTTTCTAATAATAAATCATAAAAAAGAGTTAAATAAAGTAGAAAAGAAAAAAGACACCAAAACAAATAAGATTATTGAGTTATATATATCCAATTTAAAAAAGTTAAAATTTAAAAGAAGAGACCAATTAAGTTAAGGAACTATCACATGCAAAGTTGAAGTTTATGTGGAAGAATGAGAAAGTTCTTAAAAAATCCTATGTATCGCAAAGATAGAATTCTAAAAATCCTACGTGTCACAAATTTAAGCAAAAGCTTCAGCTTTATATATATATATATATATATATATATATATATATATATATATATATATATATATATATATATATATATATATATATATATATATATATTACAAATATAGGGTAAATTATACGTACGAATTTTCTAATAATAAATCATAAAAAGAGTTAAATAGGATAGAAAAGAAAAAAAGATACCAAAACAAATAAGATTATTGAATTATACATATCCAATTTAAAAAAGTTGGACTCTAAATGAAGAGACCAATTAAGTTAGGGAGCTATCATATGCAAAGTTGAAACTTAGGTGGCAGAAGAAGAAAGTTCTTAAAAAATTCTATGTGTTGCAAAGATAGAGTTCTAAAAATCCTACGTGTCGCAAATTTAAGCGAAGGCTTCAGCTTTATATATATATATATATATATATATATATATATATATATATATGAAACTGGTCCTTTGATAGCGCTAGCAAAATAGGAGATTTTGCTAGCGCGATCTGGCCGTTCATCCCCCGGCCCAGATCTTTTTTTTTCAAAAACTGTCAGTCGTCCGCTACATAGTGTAGCGGACGGACTTTTTTACCATATTGCCCCTTGCCCCTCGTCCGCTACACTGTGTAGCGGATAACTTTTTTAGCCTGACACCGTCAATCAAAAATTTGTCCGCTACACTGTATTGTAGACGATTTTCCGACAACTTTTAACTGACACGACTGACACAATTCCAAACTTGTCTGTACCATAGATTCTGCACAGGTCCGCTGCACCGTATCGCGGACAGTATTACCTTCTTACTCACCTCCTTCAGCACAATTTTCTTCTCCTTCAGACTCGCTTCCATTTTCAGCTCCCTTCAAGCTTCGAGTAACACTTGCTTCAAGCTTCACTCAAGTAAGGTAAGTTTGTGAATGGTGAAGTTTTCTTTATGGATTGACTGGTAAAGTATAATTTATTTGTTTGGACAAAAAAATATAGATTTTTTTATGTTCTAGAAATTTGTCACTCTATTCATCAATTTGTGATGTTCTACTCTAGATTTTTTGTGATGTCTAGACATGATGTTCATAAAAAATGTATAATTTGTTAACTTTAAATAAATTCATTATAGTTTAATTCGATTTTTTTTAAGTTCAATAACTTCGAAAAATTTATCCTATTTAAATTTGAATTTTTTGAGATATGTTTGTTATATTTTGGCATGATGAATTTGTCTATTTATCTTAGTAATTTTAATTTGTTATGTTCAATAAATTAATAATTGTTAATTTGGAGACACTTTTGAGATTATGTATATGGTATGTTTGTCATCCTAAATTGGTCTATTCGCCAAGGTAATTTTTAGGTAATATTTTCAGTTAGAAATGTCATTTGATTGTTAAGCGTAGTCTATTTCTACACAGTCTTGTTTCACAATGTCTGTCTTAGGTCTTTTTCACAATGTCTGATTTCGTGTCGAGCTCCAACGTCCCCGTAGATGCTAGTGATCCGTATCTAGGACGAACGTTTCAAACATTGGAAGAAGCTGAAGAATGTTTTCGAGCGTATTCATTGAGGGTTGGTTTTGGCATTAGAATAAAGACTACAAGAACAAGCAACGTAACAAAAAAGATATGCTCTCGCTTATACGAGTGTCATAGGGGCAGAAACCCACAGCAAAATGAGACACGCGTAGGCAATGATGACAGTGATGACGAAATAGGATATTCGCGTAGAAGACGGGACTGCTTTGAGCGCACAAATTGCCAGGTCAAGATGTTCGTAAGCTACAAACCCAAGCAAGATCATTGGCTTATTACCAGCCTGGAACTGGCACACAATCACCCGTTAGTAACTCCTTCTAAGGTGAGTCAGATGCATCAACACAAGAAGATGGGTAAGGTCGCGAGGAGCCTAATTCACACAATGAGCAATGCGCGAATTGGACCTACTGAGATTGTTAATGTTCTTGCTGAACAGGCTGGGGGAATTCAAAATTTAAACTTTAACACGACAGACGTTCGTAACGCGGTCCGAACCCATAGACGAGCCGCGTATGACCTCAATGATGCTCAATCGACAATGAGCCTATTGAAACGGATGCAGATGGAGGACCCGCAGTTTACCTTCGATTATAAACTTGACGACGAGCATCGAGTTAGTACAATTTTTTGGGTCGACGGTCGTTCGAGGCTAGCTTATAAGCATTTTGGGGATGTCGTGACTTTCGACACCACATACCGTACCAACAAGTACTCGATGCCGTTCGCTCCTTTCACGGGCGTCAATCATCATTATCACTCCATCCTGTTCGGGTTCGCCTTGTTAAGGGACGAGAGCGAGGTTCTTTTGTATGGTTGTTTAGGACGTGGCTGGAAGCAATGAACTTCAAAGCACCCAAAGTGATCATCACCGATCAAGATTTGGCAATGAAGAAGGCTATTGCTACCGTCTTCCCAGACACCCGGCACAACTTGTGCACTTGGCACATAAGCAACAAATACCCTGAACGTCTGCATCACGTGTACGCAAAGTATCCAGACTTTAAACAGGATTTTGACAAGTGCGTTACAAGTCGTTAACGATTGAGGAATTCGAGGAGAGGTGGGAAAAGCTTGTTCGGGATTACTCATTGCAAGACAACGAGTGGCTCCAGCACTTGTACGAGCGCAAAGAGCAATGGATTGGCGTTTACACGAGGAGGTATTTTTCAGCGGGCATGAAAACGACGGGCAGGAGTGAATCTATGAATGCCACGTTCGATAGTTATGTGGGTACAACTACCAATTTGAAGAGTTTCGTTGCATCCGCACAAAAAGCGGTTGCTTCGTTGTTCGTAAAAGAAAGGGCTGCAGACTTTGCAACAACGTACAAACAAAGGAGAAGGTTGCTTGAGACCCCGCTGGAGCTGAACGGTGCCAAAGTCTATACGAAGGAGATCTTCTTGCTATACCAAGTAGAGCTGCAAAAATCGGGACGATACAGTATAAACAAGGTGGCAGAAATGTCTACGCGTGAGTACAAGGTTTATTCGCTCGTGAATGACCTCGTCCCTGAGAAGCTGCGCAGAATTTATACGGTGAGCCATGACACATTGACGGATTCGGTGACATGTGTTTGCAAGAAGTTTGAGTTCCATGGCATCCTGTGTAGACACATTCTGCGGTTTTTCACCCAGAAGAATATCAGGACAATCCCCGATAAATATGTCCTGCCACGGTGGACGAAAGGTGCAAACAGGTTGCACGGTACCATTGCCTTTCCGGAGCACCCGTATACTGACTTTGAAGAATCAGAGACGTTGCGGTATAATCATCTGGTGACGATGTTCACCCGTTTGTCCGTAAAAGGTGCTGCTACAATGGCCGGATATAAACATCTCCTCGAGGTAGCTCAGCAGCAAGAGCCCATCGTCGACCAGTTGGAAGCAGCTTCAGTCAGCAATGCGGTTGACACTGAGCCTACAACGGGATCAGAAGATGACGAGCCGGGGGAGGAAGACGACAATGATATCCGGCCTTTGGATCCAATTATATCGCAAACGAAAGGCCGCAAGAGATCTACGCGGATGAAGAGCTCTATTGAACAGGCAACTCAACCTAAAAAGCTGAGAAGGTGTGCATTGTGCAACAAAATGACCGACCACGACAAGCGGAACCATTACAAGGCACTGGGGATAAGTCCAGGGGGTTTGCAAGACGGGGAAGAAGATGATGCCGAAGATGAGGACGAACAAGCTGCAGTGGACCTTTAATTTTTTGTATAAGCCATCAAGTCTGTTTGACATTTGTAATAGTTTTTTGTAAATTTTTTTCTAATAATTTTTTGACCGAAGACTGGAATTTTTTTTCTGATGGACCTATGAGAGCCATCAAATCTAAGTTTAAGTTATTTTTTTTATTTAACCCCGTCCGCTACATAGTGTAGCGAACGCCTTTGCTTTTTGTCCGCCACACGATGTAGCGGACGGCATCGCAGAAAAAAACTTTTGGTTCTTTTGTCCGCTATACAATGTAGCGGATGACTTTGCAGTATATAACCCAGATCGACCAATCATCTTATCATTTCGTCCGTTTCTCTATCTGTCTCGAACATCTCACCCAGCTGTTACCCTATCTACGGCGACATTCCCGGCGTGATGGCTTCTGATTCGTCGAGCAGTAGCGAATTTGTAAGCAACATACACCTTGCAGGCAGACACTTCTTCAAGGTCATGATGCCTGGTTTTGACATAGAACTTGTAGGCCATCCCTCTTTCTCTGTGTTTTCGTGTGTGTTAAAGTTTGATCTTTGGTTAAAAACTAACCTTTTCTTTGTATTATGAATATGATAGGACATACCGGTAGCCTTTTCCGATTGGCTTACCACAATTTATTTCGATTCAACTTTAACCAGCCGCAAGGGGTCATGGCATGTAAGAATGAAGATGAAGCCCGGCCAAGGCAAATTTCGTTCGCAGAGGGTTGGAACGAATTCGTGCAGCAGCATGACCTCCAACTCAGGACTTTGTAGCTTTGAACACACGGGAAAGTGCAATTTTCAAGTGACGGTGTTTGATCGGAGCACTTGTGAAAAAACTTTCTCCCAATGTTGAACCCTAAATTCTGTTATGAACAATTTTATGTTAATGTTCATTAATTTTCCGAATTTTAGGTTTTTAATTGTGCCGTTTGAGATTCCGTCGATGTTGAGATTGTTGATCGTACGTTTTTTTATTGTTAATCGATATTGAGATTGTTGATTCTGTGGCTAAAATAAGTCTTTGATCGCCAATTTATTAAAACAGAATTATCACCGTCCGTTTCAATGTCTAGGGACGGTGCAGCAGAAATTTCCACGTTTGGACGTCCGCTACACTGTGTAGCGGACGGGGAAGCAGAAACAATCAACTTCAACACTTAGAAATTTTTTTAGTATTTAGCAGAAACAATCAACTTTAACACTTAGAAATATTTTCTGTATTTGGACGTCCGCTACTCTGTGTAGCGGACGGAGAAGCACAAACAATCAACTTCATTACTTAGAAAATTTTTTAGTATTTGGACCTCCTGTGTAGCGGACGGGGAAATAGAAACAATCAACTTCAACACTTAGAAAATTTTTCAGTATTTGGACGTCCGCTACACTGTGTAGCGGACGGAGAAGCAGAAACTCTCAACTTCAACACTTAGAAAAATTTTCTGTATTTGGACGTCCGCTACACTGTGTAGCGGACGGAGAAGCAGAAACAATCAACTTCAACACTTAGAAAAATTTTCAGTATTTGGACGTCCGCTACACTGTGTAGCGGACGGGGAAGCAGCAACAATCAACTTCAACACTTAGAAAAATTTTCAATATTTGGACGTCCGCTACACTGTGTAGCGGACGGAGAAGCAGAAACAATCAACTTCAACACTTAGAATTTTTTTTTGTATTTGGACGTCCGCTACACTGTGTAGCGGACGGAGAAGCAGAAACAATCAATTTCAACACTTAAAAAAAATTTCAGTATTTGGACGTCCGCTACACTGTGTAGCGGACGGAGAAGCAAAACCAACCAACTTCAACACTTAGAAAAATTTTAAAAATTTTATGTATTTGGAAGTCCGCTACACTGTCTAGTGGAGGGATACCTCATCAGCTAAAAAATTCTCCCCCATTTTGTTTCCCACCATTCAATCATTCTCAATGAGAGCAAAAAAATCAACTATAATCAAATCAACCCAAATCAAATGTCCACTGATATGGACACAAATCAATTAAATCACTCAATCATTCAACACAAATCAACTGATCTCAACACAAATAAAATCACACCAATGACAGCTTTCTAAATAAATAATCACGATTTATTAAAAAAAACTATTGTAATGGTACAATGTCAACTAGGGGTCCTCATGTTGAGCCGGATGTTCGTCCTTAGACGGATTTTCAATAAACCTAACCTCTCTAGGCCGGCCTTTCAAAATTTGCCAAGCTATCCTATATCTAAAGCGTTCTACGCATTCTAAACTCCAGGCGGCCGCCTTGAGGCTCTCAGACCGACAAATGTAATCCATGTACATGCATAAGAAGACGCCGCAGTCCGAAGTATTATGTTGCTTGGGCCTCGTCTTCTTCAATCAGAAATGGAGCTTTGGCCGCGCCGGTACAGGTACACCACGGATAGCATTGACCATGGCACAAAATATATTCTGCGAGAAACAGAAAACGGCGTAAGACACGAGTTAACATTTACAATTGGCAAGTTACAATAAGCATTAAACAACAACTTCAAGATTACCATAGAGTCCAACTGGGCTTTATACATCCGCAGCACAGGCATGTGGAGGGTATCGTCGTGGAGACTGTCGATCACCGATACGACTTTTTTCGTTGGTTCATAGCAAACCAAGTACCAGTGGCTTTCCCCTAGAAATGGGATTAGAAACACGTGGGCAACCATTGCGCTCACTGGACTATCCCTATTCAGATACGCTCGTAGGTTATCCGACGGTCTCCACTGGCTCAACTTTTTCTTCCCCCTTCGTTCGACCCACTCATGCCATTCAGCCACTAGGAGGCTATGAAAAAAGGCATCCAACAAAAATACGGCCGGATACTCATTCAGCCGCCCCGGCCCCTTTCCTTCAGAATCTCCACGTAGGTAGAGATGACGCCGTTGTCTAACCAACTCCCTGGAGCCAGGGAGGACATTTCTCCCCACGAGCAACAGTAATCCATGCCCTCCGGGTGATTCACACTATATAACGCTTTGTCCCGGGGGAACCCGCTAAAATACCGCTCTCTGATAATTTGGCATTTATGCGGCTTTAGGGGCTTCAGTGGATGCCCTTTGCGATATTGCCCTCGGGGGTCGACCGGGGGATATTGCACTCCTTCGGGGGGGTCGATCAGGGGATATTGCACTCCTTCGGGGGGTTAACCAGGGGATATTGCCCTCTTTCAGCAACAGATGGTCCCGCCCACGGGACAATGGGCAGTGTCTCGGACAGACTGATGTTTCCGAAACCCCAGTCCTGCGTGACTTGACTCTGAGAGAGGGGTTGGGGTTCCGAGTCCAGAAGCAAAGAGAAGGAGGGCACACTGTACTCTTCCCACGGTGCTTGAGCCTGGCCCATGGTGCTTGGCGGTCCCCAATCACCACCCATTCCCAGTACAGAGGGACCACCGTATCCCTGGCTCACCCCCGAAGTCTGTCCCGAGGGATCACCGTATCTCGAAGGATCACCGTATCCCTAGCTCATATAAGGGGGCTGCCACCCCGGTTAACCCATTCCCGGGTTGACGCCGAAGGCTGCCCGATGCTTGGAGCAAAAAATTCCCGCAGCCATACGCCAACGATTCAGCCTGTTGGCGAAGCTCCTCGCCCATTGCATCCACCAGATCCTTCCGCTCGCTCAACTTCTGGAAGAAGGCGAACGAGGCATTAACCTACATCCAAAGAGATAATAAATAAGTAACTTCATACACACTTAGAATCATCAAGTCAATTAAAAGCACTGGTTGGGCAACTTACCAGATTGTATGCCATCTGCTCATCGATCTGACCCCTAGGGTGGTACTTCTCCCCGCGTTCAAACCTTACTGGAGCTACTCTCCTCCGGGTGATGCGGTAGTACCACTCATTGTACTGTTCGATGCTGATCACGGGGTCAGGCTCCGACACAATGGCCGCCAGCGTGTCCAGGAATCTCAAACCAAACCTCAAGTTCTCGTGCGCACAAGTCGTGCGCATTCGCCTTGCCAAACCGTCTGACACCCGGTGGGTTCCTGTTATCCCTCATATCCGGCGCATCGGCTGGCAACCCCTGCAGGCACTCAAAATGGCGCATAGCACGATCTGGTAGCTGCCACTCTGCGACCTCGAAGTGGATCAGGGGTGTGCGTTGCAACCCGGAGAGCGTGAAGACGAACGACTCCCCCACCCGTCGCGCCAAACGTTTGTACGGTGCCCATCGCATCTGGCCCGGAGATAGCGAGTCGAGCTCCCCCGATAGTACGTAATGTTGTGATGGGGATCGTCTCTCCTCGGTAGTGGCTGTCCTTCCGGCTGTACTCCCAGGCGCACAACCGAGGCCACACATTATCCGTTCCGTCCCTACGCCTGGGTGCGCCGGTAGCAAGGTGTTCATAAGACCACACCTGAGAGCAAAGACAAATTAAATAAAGTATCGTCAAAATTTATTGTCGATTCAACAAAAAAAAAAACGAGCACGTAATGAAGATTTGTATGATATACCTGCAATAGCGAGAGACACGCACATATAGCTTTGGAGTCGGGCCTCGTTGCCTTGTGCAATGCTCGGTACAGGTACGCAAGAGTTGCTGCACCCCAGGCATAATCCCCAACCTCCAGCAGGTTACCCAACAACGGTAAATATTTGACGCTGACCGTATTCTTCGACGTTGTTGGGAACAGAATTGCCCCCATCACCCACAAGAGGAAAGCTTGTGTGTATAGCACAAGCATCTCGTCCGTGTAGTTTTTCGGGAGAACCTTGTAGGTATCTACCAACCACTTCAACTTGATACCACCAGTGCTAAATTGATCCTGGGGTATCGAAGTAAAGAAGTCCCTAGCGGTTCTCTTATTCGTTGCTTCCGACGGAGGAGCAATTACCGGCCGTCCCGTCACCGGTAACCCTAAGATGAACCCTACATCTTCTAGGGTAATCGTCATCTCTCCGAGAGGGATTCGTTTCACTTCTCCACCTTTCAACAAGGGCACCTATTAAGTGCCGGTCAAGGTGTTGAAAGATTTGCCCATGCGTGAAAATCCCAAACCCAATCCCACGCAGTAATCGTTTCTGGACTTTGTTCAACTTTCAGGCTTTGAAATTATCGGACACTTCTACTGTGTTGAGAAGTGCTCTTTCCTACGAATTAATAAATACAATTTAACCAAAACAAACGGTATACAATGTTCGTAAGAATAAGAAAGTTGATAAAATAAGGATCTTACCCACCATCCCATAAGAGCGTACTGACATGGTTTGCTTGGTCGTATAATACGGAGGGATCTTCTGGTCCAGGGTTAAAATCTATTTTTTTGCAACTGAAATTATGAAAAAAAGGCAAGGTTGGAAGCGTAAAAATTTTCAAACATACAACGCTAGCATGTGCTCACATAAGTTGACATGTTGTATATATGCAAGTGAAATCACATGAACATTTAAGCAATACACAATAAGCAATACACATATATTGACAAACGCTAGCATAATCCACCGCATACATATTCAAAACCATGCATAAGCCGCAATACTCATAACAAACTCTAGATTATGAACGAATAAAGGATTGGATTGTGAACTTACGTGATTGATGAGACGATTAAAGGATTTCATTGGAAGAAATTGCACAGATCTACTTGCCAACGCCGCTAGAAAAATTGTGAGAAGAAAGATGAATGAGTTTCGAAGAAAGAATGAATAAGAGTTTTGGTATATGTGGGTTTTGTCAAGTCCGCTACATAGTATAGCGGACGAAAAAATTGTCAAGTTGTCTGTTACACAGTATCACGGACGGTGGGATAAGGACAAAACAACAGTCCTGTCGCCCCAGGACTGGTGTGATAATTGTCAGGGGGTTGTGGATGACTTGACCACTATCAGTCAAAAAGTCGTCCGCAACACAGTGTAGCGGGCGATTTTTTGACTGACGGTGTCAGGCCAAAAAAGTTGTCCGCTACACTGTGTTGCGGACGAGGGACAAGGGGCAATATGGTAAAAAAGCCCATCCGCTACACTATATAGCGGACGACTGACAGCTTTTGAAAAAAAAAGATCTGGGCCGTCCAGGATGGACGGCCAAATCACGCTATTTTGCTAGCGCTATCAACGGATCAGCTACACACACACACACACACACACACACACACACACACACATATATATATATATATATATATATATATATATATATATATATATATATATATATATATATATAAGAGAAGAAAATATGAAGATGCGATATTCAGTCCTCAATGGCTTCTAAATACAGTCAATACAACGGAAGCTACTCCGCTGCATGATAAGGCTTTATTTTTGCCACTGTCATTGTTTATGTTTTGGAGTCTCATGTGTGCCCTTGCAAAGAATTAAGCACGCCAATATAAGAGTAAGCAGAAAGTGGGATAAGGCTGGCATCGCTAATCAATTTATGAAGCTGAAAGTGCAATTTGGCCTGGCTTTGGGATTGTAACAAGTCCTAAACTTCAATGGGGGAAGAAAAACTGGTACCTATTGCTGTTGAGAGCTTTCGAAATGCTAAAGTAGATTCATCTGGTGTCAGTAGACTAATGCAGCTGTGATGACCAAGTTCTGAATCGGACCACGCAGATTATCGGGTACCCTTTAGTTATTCTGAATGCATAAGATCTCCCAAAATAAAGAATCACAAGATAGCTTGGAATTTCTCCAAATAGCTTGATTCTGGACATGTTTAATTGCTTAAGATTTTTTAAGTTGCCCACTTGGGGTGGTAGTGACCTAAGAAAATATTTGGGCCTAACTGGAGACCTAAAGTCAGGAAGAAAGTCCGGTAATATGCTTACGTATCAGCACAGTCGAGCAGTTCAGTTGTAGGCCTTCAAATGATCGTAGACTTGTGCAATTACCCAATACAATAGGCATGTTTCCCTTGGGCATATTCCTTCTCTGTATAAGATTAAGCAATTGAACAATGTTGCCAATAGATGTTGGAATTTTTCCTGAGATGTTGCTGACATGCCTAGTCCTGCCAACTCAAAAAGTTATCCAACGGATTTAGCAATACCAACTATGAGCGATTTCGAGATAATGTTAAGGACATCAGGTAGATAAACGAGGTATGCTTTCAGATATGTGGTAGCCTGCTTACTGGAGAGATTGGTAAATGATTTAGGATACAGACCACCAAACCATTGTCCTCTAAAGCCACTTTTATATGGTACAATTCCCTAAAAATTTGAGGAATGTCAAGTCATTGGGTTTATCAATTCCAACTTGGTTTTTACCGAGGCCTAGTCTTTCTAGGTCATGAAGGTTTCCCAGATTCATTGGTGCAGGGCAATTGATGTTGTGCATAAGAATATCGAAAACTACAAATTCAGAGGCATAAGCATTACATATTTCTTGTGGGATTCCGTGAAAGCTGTTATTCTTCATAGATTGCTGCTTCCGACACAAGGAGATGCTGAACCCACAAAGTTTTGAGACGAAAAGTCTAGCATTGTTGCCTGCGGCAGCAAAGCAGATCATGAAAAACAGTTGCCTAGAAAATACGTTTATGTGCTCTATTTGGTTTTAAAGGAATCTCGGTGCACTGAATTGAAAATAGTGTGCTCGATATAAAAAAATCTGATAGTGAAAACTTTTAGTATCTATCGTTCAAATAGATGTTCAATATTCATCTTGTATAGGCTTGAATACTTTGACAGAAGCCAAGGTTGTAGAAGATCTTTTACCTTCAAAGATGAGCTAAGGTCCTGCATGACATACTAGGCTACAGATGTAACTTCAACTGAAAACTCTGTGTGTGTGTGTGTGTGTGTGTGTGTGTGTGTGTGTGTGTGTGTGTGTGATCAATATAAGCTTTTCTAATCCGATGGAGCTCTATGATGACATTTCCACTGTCCCTTCTCTCATGTGGCAGTTCCGCAGAGCATAAAACTCCAATTCGGAGAATAGACTCCAAACATGACTGGAGCTTAGCAGTGTCGCCTTCACCACGCCTGTTCTCATTCAAACCTTCCATTTCTTCAAGTATGATTGTTGAATCAACAATCTTCATTACACGATCAGGGAGAGCAAACTTGACGTAGTTATGAAGGCTAAAGTTGTCGACAAACATGCTATCAATGGGTCTTTTTCCAATAAACATTTCCAATAACATGATTCCATAGCTGTACATATCTGCTTGTGTTGATATTTCCTCCCCCACACCATATTATGCAATATAGAACATCTTAGATAATTCTTTAGACGTGTATATGTAACAGTGTAGACAGATTAACAGCTTCATCATAGATTCTTTTGGTATGAACCGCTTCAAGAATCAATAACATAACATACATCAGGGTCCAAGTCTAAAATCATCTTCGAATTCATCTAGATGAGTTTCAGTAAGGAGCTACAATTTGTAAGATCAGATTCAAAGGAGGACAAACTAATATTCTCACCGTCTCAGGGGATTTTCCCTTTGACCCTCTGTTATATCCTTGGATGGATGTTGGTACATGTAACTATTGAATTGAAAGCTGGTGTTCTGAGGATAATGGCCTCAAAAAGAAAATTCAAGTGAGCACAGATAAATGAATCTTTTTCTTAAGCAAGTTTTTTGGTTTGATTTCCATTTTAACTCCCTCCGGTTTCTCTGTTAGGGTATGAGTCTAGCCTCTACCCCAATAACATTTTTAAAATCCTTTCCCTGCACGATTGCTACGGTTGCTATTCTCTGTGAATCTTACACTCAAAGCATCCAATCTTGATCCTTGAAGGCATTTCTCTTCATTTAATCGCCTCTACCAAATAATTAATGATTATAGCTGCATTTCTGTGACTGTGAGACCAATCCATTCTGTCTGAACTCATAGCTTAGTGACCATCAGGCTGGCATTGACAACTGGCACGGGACCAAATGTTCACTGGTGTCATTATTTATGCTGCATGCATATAATATTCTGCTGAAAACATTGGCATTTTGAAATATATATATAGGGAGCTGATCCGTTAAGAGCACTAACAAACTGAGTTAAGTTGCTAGCGCGATCTGGCCGTTTACGCGTTATCTGTGGACGGTTCAGATCTTTTTTTTTGCGTTTTTTTTAAGTCCGTTCGCTACATTATGTAGCGGATGCTTTTTGGACAAAAATATCCTCCAGCTCCATCTGTTACATTATGTAGCGGACAGAGACAATACTTTTTTTTTCTCTCTCCTTTATCTGATTAATTTTTTGACATGTTTCTGACATGTTTCATGTCCGCTACATTATGTAGCGGATAATTTTTTGACATAAATCTATCCGCTACATTATGTAGCGGACAGAGGCAGACTCTTTTTCTCTCCTGACATCTCTGCCTCTCATGTCCCTTCCTTTCTTCTTCTTCTCTCTCTCTCTCTCTTTCTCTTTCTCTCTCCTCTCCATCCTCCTTACAGCAGTGACAACAGCACACAACACGGCCGAGCTCGACTCTGGCGTCGCCGCAGCAGAGGCGTTCGCCTCCTCCCTGAGCTCCGACCACCATAACCAACACACCCACGAAGACGCGCCCCCACCACGCGCCCGCTTCATGTACAGCTCCGCCCTCGCGACGAGGATGCCTCCATTGCCTAATTCTCTTCTCTTTCCCCTTTTTTTTGTTGAGTTATTGTGTTTGTATTGCTGCTCCGGCAGCTTCACTGTGATGGCGGTGGTTTTGTGGTGCCTGGGCCTGTGGTAAAATTGGGTTGAGAGCGCCGGTGGTTGCGCCGATTGGCCCTGGTGGTGCCGATTGCCAGATCCGTCGGCTTCCTCGTTGGAGAAGACGGAAATTTGACTACTCTGGTGCCGCTCTTCGACGTCTCTTCTTCACAGCTGAACAAGATCCATGCTATGAGTTTCATTTTGGTTACATCCGGAACCCATAAAAGAAATCATGGTGAGAGAAAAGAGAGAGAAAGAAAGAGACTGTCATAAATTGATGCGAGAAAGAGAGAGAGAGAGAGAGAGAGAGAGAAAGAGAGTGTTAGAAATTGATGAGAGAAATGAGAGAGAGCAAGAGAGAAACGTGTCAGAATTTTAATGAGAGAAAGGACAGAAAAAAAAATAATGGCTGCCTACTCCTCCGCTACATAATGTAGCGGACGGAGCTGGAGGGTATTTTTGTCCAAAAATAGTCCGCTACATAATGTAGCGGACGGACTTAAAAAAAATGCAAAAAAAAGATCTGGACCGTCCACAGATCACACGTGGACGACCAGATCGCGCTAGCAACTTAACCCAGTTTGCTAGCGCTCTCAACGGATCAGCTCTCATATATATATATATATATATATATATATATATATATATATATATATATATATATTGGGCTGAAGATATGTTTCTTTTTTATTTATTTTTCTTCTCCCTTTTTTGTTTTTTATTTTATAAATTTACTAGAAGGGGAGTTACGGCCGTCTCTTATTATGGTTTCCTTCATTTTGGCAGATTGATTGGTTCTTGCCCTTACGAGAAGCTGACAGCTTGATTAGTGGGGGGTCTTAAGACACTTCAGTTTCAGTTCTGTTTTAGCAAAAAATGCATATTGTAAAAGAGTTAGGAGCCGTCGCACTAGATTTGGCTGTTTGCATATGTGATAATTTGCTTTAGATTTGCCAAAAATAGATGATGCCACATCATCTAAGTTTCTCAAAAAGGAAATTATAGAGTTGCTGTTTGTAGCAACTTAGTAGTAACTCAGTGACTGAAAACTGAGAAATTATCAGTGGATACATTAGACACTCTAGAACCACTTTCTGTACTAGTGAGACTTTAGATTGTGGAAAAAGCAGCCATATTTTGCTATCAGATCAGATGTCCCAATACCCACACTTAGTGACTGATGTTTTCTCCTTTAGTAGGTATGTATCAGGGAAAAATCTACTCTCTTCTATGGAATGGAAGAGAAAAGGAAAAAGATTATTGTTCCCTCCAACTATGTCATTTCTCTAATCAACTTTTTAATTGTGAGACATGCAATTTTGTTTCATCATATATTGTGCTGTCTGACTTAGCAGGCTGCCTATAATTTTGGTAAGGATGGAATTTTTAGAGCATTCAAATTGTTCTGTTTTGGGCATACATTTACTTAAAACATAGGATATATGCACCATTTTCTGTTACGTTCGATTTTGCACCCTCTCAGAGATCATGTCGCATGAGCTGAAATTTTGACCCAATTGTACCAAGAATCTTCTGTAAGGGATGTGTAAATAGAAAATCGGGTAAATAGCACTGCTTTCTGCCTTCATTTCCAGAATCATTCTTGCTTAACTAGATTATTGATTCTCATATCTATCTTGTACAATTGAAGGAGAGATCAGAAGGTTGAATCTTGAGTGACTTACCGTTCAATGCTATCTCTTTTTGTAAACTTGTTTTTTTGGTTATCTTTTCTTTCAGGACTTTTGCTGTTTTGCTGCTTTATGCCGCCCGCTGTAGTGCTAATTCTGATTATAACCTCTCTTACGTGAAGTTCTATTTTGTTTCTAATGTCCTTGAGACAATATTTTGCGATGATGTCCTCTAAAGCCCTTAACACTGCTGTAGTGTCACGAATGCTTTCGATACTGCGATAGTTGATCTTAGCTCTATTTGAAAGATAGATTTGCTTCTCTTGAGCTGTGTTGTTCATTAAAGCTTGGTGTGTGACCTCTTACTTTGTTCTGATTATAACCTTTCTTTACATAAAACTGTATTCTTGCTAATGTCCACAGGACTGATTTCATAGGTGATATGTTCTAATGTCCTCGAGACAGTATTCTGGTGATGATGTCTTCTAACACCCTTAACACTGTAGTGTCACAGATGCTTCCAGTACTGCGCTACATTATCTTAGTTTCATTTGAAAACTGATAGATTTACTTGTCTTGAGCAGATTCGTTTCTAAAACTTTGTTTATGACCTCGTATTTTTCTCTGCCTAGGCATAATTTCCAGTAAAAAAATGAAAAAAAATTGTCTGGGAGTTGTCGTGTTATAGGCAATGGTTGTGAAAGACACGGAATCCTATCTTGAAGGAGGCCAATTGAAACTGACTCTCCAGGCTAGAGGAATCCACGACAGATTTTCGTTGGTGTTGATGTGATCAATTTTTGTCAGTGGAAGTAACTTGTCGCTGCTGACAAGTGGTTGACAAAATTTGGTAGCTTGCAAGGAACTGAAACCAGAGTACACTGATGCACAAGAGCAGATGAGTTCATATGGAAGTATCTTGTACAAGCAACAGATGCGTGTTCAATGAAAAGTTACGACTTGCTTCCTCCCAATTCCAAGGAATACCTTTCTAATTCTT
The DNA here is from genome assembly GCA_033070095.1 of Escallonia herrerae. Lineage (NCBI taxonomy): Eukaryota > Viridiplantae > Streptophyta > Magnoliopsida > Escalloniales > Escalloniaceae > Escallonia > Escallonia herrerae. Next base: position 9,486 of record JAVXUP010003779.1, on the reverse strand, counting down.
TGGAGTTCGACTGCTGCGTCCCTTACATTCATTCTCTCCCTCGGCAATTCAGCACAGCATCGAATTCCGATTTTAAGTATTGAAGCCAAGCACAGCTCTGCTTTCGTGATGTCCACTTCATCTTCCTTGGTCTGTTTTGAGTTCTCTTTCCCTTTCCACCTCATACGGGGGTCAACAATCTCCATCACTCGGTCTGGGAAAGCCGTCTCAACATAGTTGCGGAGGCTAAAATTGTCTACAAACATGCTTCCAGGGGGTTCTTTTCCAGTGAAGGTTTCCAGCAAGAAGATTCCGTAGCTATAAATATCACCTTGTGTTGATACTCCCTCGCCCATGCCATACTCTACAGCATGAAAACAATCATGTTGGTAAGGTGCTCAAACTAGCTGATGAAGTCCTAAGAGACAATTAGACCAAAAAACTTCAGCAAAACCATATTTTAGAGACCCTTTTGTAGTTAAGAAGATTTACTTTTGTATACCCACTGCGTACTTGCTTTATAATGGCATCTGGTAGGGTGATCAATAATTGGAACTTATGCCATGAGTTCAAGGAGATACAAAAACATGACAAGTCTCCCTCATAGGTGAAACATTTTTCCTTATCTAAATTTTAACCTGCAATTTCGTAATTAACTTGGTCAAGCAGCTATCCTTCAGTGACCTGCAAATTTGGAAAAGTTGTCTCTTCCAAAGGGATGAAGGGGAGTGTTAGATAAAAGCTTAAATTTGTAATAATTACCTGGGGCGACATATCCAACTGTTCCTCGAATCCCAATTGAATTCGATTGTGTGCGACTCAAACTATCTGTGGAGGCTAGAAGGAATCTTGCAATGCCAAAATCACCAACATGGGCACATAGCTGACCATCAAGTAGAATATTGCTTGGCTTAAGATCGCAATGAATGACGGGTATGTCACAGTGATAATGAAGGTATTCTAGTGCAGTAGCCACATCAATGGCGATGTTGAGTCTTTGGACCAAGTTCAAGTTTCTCGAGTCTTGCTCTTCAACTCGGGTTGTGTGTAACCAGCTATCTAGACTGCCGTTGGGCATGAAGTCAAAGACCAAAGCTTTGAAGTCGTTTCTTTGTAAATCTGTGCTTGAGCAAGAGGTGATGATCTTGACAATGTTCCTGTGGCGCAGCTTCCCCAATGCATTACATTCTGTCATAAAACTCTGGTTGGCCCCATGTTCTTGAAGCTTTAGGACTTTGACAGCAATCGTTTGTCCACTAGAGTCGAGGACTCCCTTATAAACTGAACCATATCTTCCATCACCAATCAAATTTGTTGAAGAAAAACCATCGGTAGCTTGAAAAAGATCCGAGTAAGTGAATCTAGGATAGTGGACCGGCAATACCGGAGGGGAAGAGGTTTGCTGTTTGGATCTCCTGAGTCGATAAAGAGTTATCGAAAGGCATGCCAACAGTAAAACAACTGGGAGAATAATAAGAGGTACCATTCTTAGAGGGAAATTACTTCTTCTAGTGCCTGGTGCTTCTTTGGGGCATGCTGGCAACTTTAATGCTTGAATACCTCCACAAAGCTTTGTGTTCCCTACAATGGAAAATGCACTAACATTACTGAACACCACTCCCTCGGTTGGAACTTCACCCTCGAACCTATTATGGGAGAGGTTGAGAAATCGAACTAAAGGGAGCGTGCCTAGAAACTGCGGTATATGTCCTGACAAGTTATTTTGAGAAAGATCCATAACTTGTATACCCTTTAGCCATTGTAAAGACGATGGAATGGTGCCTTCGAAAAGATTATTTTGCATATACAAGAATTCCAGTACTGGGCAATCACCAAGAGCAGCTGGGATTTCTCCGCTTAATTTGTTCTCACTAACACCCAACTTCCCTAGATTTATCAAGTTACCCACTTGCGATGATAGTTGTCCACTCAAGTGATTCCCGTTCAAGAAGATAGCGATATTGAGGGATGGAAGTTTGAAAATCTGCTCAGGTATGACACCAGTCAAGTGATTGAGTTGAAGATCCAGTCCTTGTAGCTTTGTGCAATTAACCAATGCAATAGGTATACTTCCCTCCAGCATATTTTCAGCTAAAGCAAGAATACTCAGCTGAGTAATGTTAGAAATAGACGATGGAATTTCACCAGAAATGCTATTTGTATAAAGGTACAATCCTTGCAAGTTGGAAAGTTTCCCAATGGATTGTGGAATGCTACTTCCAAGCATGTTATCATGAAATGCAAGATATTCCAACCTGGCAAGGTTCCCTATCTCTTGCGGTATGCTCCCTGTTATGTAATTATCATCCGCCCTAAAAAAGGTGAGTCTTTTGGAGAGGTTTGCAACGGAATCAGGCAACACACCTCCAAAGCCATTATTTGTTAACTGCAATAACCGCAAGCCTGTGCAATTGACCAAGGAATTTAGGAAGCTCAAGTCATTTGGTATAGTATTCCCAAGTTGGTTTTGACCAAAGTTTAGGGTATCTAGATGACCAAGGATTCCGAGGTTTAGTGGTACAGGACCAGTAAGACTGTTGTATGCGATATCAAAGCGTACAAGTCGTGAAGCATTAGTTATTGATACTGGAAAAGGTCCAGAGAGTTTGTTGCCTCCGACAAGAAATGTTTCTAAACTTGGAAGGACCAAGCCCAAATTTGGTGGAAGATTTCCATGTAATTTGTTGACAGCTAAAGAAATGTAAAAAAATGGACGAGACATTGTAAAGCGACGAGGGAATCATGCCAGAAAGATTGTTAGCCCCCAAATGAAGAGACTCTAAGTTTGAAAGCTGCCCTAATTCGAAAGGAATATTTCCCACTAAATTGTTACGTTGTAGATGAAGCATACGAAGAGAGGATAGATTTCCCAGTGAAGGTGGGATACTTCCGGTGAAATAATTTCCAGAAAGATCTAATTCTAAGAGGCTAGACAGAGAGCCTAAATCATTAGGAACCTTACCTTGGAAAGAGTTGTTGCTAAGGGAGAGATGTTGTAGGCGAAATAACCGACCAATTTGTGGAGGGACTATGCCATGGAACTTGTTATTGTCGATATAGATCGCCCTAAGGAAGGTAAGATTTCCAAAGTGAGGTGACAATACACCAACTAGATCAAGTTTTGACAAGTCTAGCATGGTTACTCTTTGGTGTCGCAGGCTACACTTGACACCTTGCCAATGGCAAAAAAGAATGGAATCATTCCATGAGCTAAGGGTATCTCCAGGAATCAGATCCTTTAGCGCAAGCAAAGCACGTCGATCTGTCTCATTTGTGAATTTGATGAAAGTAGCGTCTCCTGTGGCTGCTGTGACAGATCCAAGCAAGTGTGAGGAAAAGAGAAAGCAACAGAGAAAAAGAGCTTTATCACCTTTATTTGTGCGTGCCATTTGGGATCATAATCTGAAGGGAGCTGAAGCTAACTCTAAGTGACAACCAAAGCATGTCTACGGTCTATAAATAAGCACATCAACAGCACTTGTAATGAGTGTGACCTTTGTCTGCAACTGTGTGTTATGTACGGATCAACTCAAGGCATGAGGTAAATGCAGTGGAATTTGTTTCCTTCCCCTGTTTCTGGAGCTAGCGGTCAACCTATAGATCTTCTCTTGTTCTTTGTATTCCATCCATAATTAGTTGTCTGAAGATGAAAATCTTGCTGACATAAACATATCTTGTTAGTTTAAATCATGAAAAATAATATCTATGGCCTGCAGGCTCTGGACAAGGGGGATGTAGTTGCTAAAGAAAGTTTCAACTGCAAAAGATAGTGACATGAATGATTATAAACTGAACAAAAGCAATTGCTGTTTGTGTGCCAACGAAAGGAGCAGGCCATGTAAGTGAAGAGTGCGGTAGTAGATGGATTTCAAGTACCCGGCCTGACATAAATCCACTTCACATTATTGCTAAAGAAGGATGATATTGCAAAAGAGGCACATTCTGAAAAATCTGATCCCAGGGATTCGCTATTGTTGGCACTCGGAGATGTTCTTAAGCCGGTTTCTGAATTGCATAACCTTTTGTGGATTCTTTCTCTGGGTTGGTCTTCAGCCTCTCTCACCCTTGGGTTTGGAACGAAGCTACATTCAGCCGATAAGTCATGAATGGGTAGTCCCATTGCTGCATGTTTTCGTACTGAGGTGGAAATCTTTGCCTTTTGACAGAAACACTCCTCCCCTTTTAAGCCACCCCTCAACTTCCCTTAAAAACGCATTAGTGTCCAAATCCTTTGTGCTGTTTAGAAACAAGGAGACATCCTGCGCGCAAGCATTCTTGCTTCTTGTATCAGCAAGAAAAGTAAAAGGCCAACAATAACCTCAGAACAATTTTCCTTAGTTCGAGATTACCCTACCCCTAGTTTTTGCAGTTTGTAGAACACTGGACATGTCTGAACAGGAAGAGTCACCGCTAGAAGGACAGCTTGAAAGAGAATATAATATTTCTTGACCAGATCCTTTTGAATATCTTGAAGAACTGGTAAGCATCATGTGCTGTATACTAATTTAAAATAAAAATATTATGAATATTGGTAAAAAAAATACAATTAAAATTAATCAATTCGACTATTATAACTAAACTATAATAATAAATCATTATTAACTGCTAATCAAAGGCTCAAAATATAAAAAAAATTAATTCCATAAGACATGATCTTACTTTTAAGCTCGAATTTTTCACGTTAATTATTACTAATATTTTTCACTATTTATCATATGTATTTCTTTCGTCACATCAAGTTGCCGTTAAAGAAAATCCTGACTGTTTCATATTATATCTTATTATCGAAGATACATTATTGTAATTAGTCTCAAACATCTTTCACAAATATCAAACTTTCACGAAATACTACAAGTTTGATTGTACAGTAATAAAAGTGAAAAAGAGCGTTTAGAGATAATTAATGTCAAGTGTATATATTGTAGTTGTCTAATTTCCAGTAACATGTTTTGATGACATATATATAAGTATAGGAAGTGAAATTGAGAAAAAAAGTTTGAATTATAGTTAAGTGATATTAAGAAAGTTCAAAAATTAATCAGAAAAGGATTCTCCAAAATCAAGGTCTAATGGGAAAAAGTTGTGACTAATAATATATAACAAAATTTGTAAGCCGAAATGGGTTATGAGCTTAAATGTTGCATCTTAAAGCCAAGAATCAAGCAAATTCAAGAGATCTAGCAGGATACATATAGAAAATGAGTTGCTTAAGCAACAAATTTAGTAGTTTTAACTTTCAACGATCTTTTCAAAGTTTTTCTATTGTTTACTTTTAGAGTTTTTGTATTTTTTTCTACAAGTATCATCACTAAAGTTCAAAATATTATTATTTAGTATTTTCAGTATCATTCATTATCCATCCATCTTCTTTGATGTACAGTGATGGCCATTTCTTGTAACAGTGGTTATGGGGGTGAGGGTGGCGGGCTAAAAATATCCCATGCAGTTTATTTGTTTTTGTTACTCCCTCTATCCCAAAAAATTATCATATTTCCTTTTTGGGCTGTCCTAAAAAAAATTGATCAATTTTCAAGTTAAAAAAGATTATGTAGGTGTTTTTATATGTTTATCTTTTGTAGACTTTTTTTTTTATTTTACTTATTTCCCTCCATTTAATTCTCAACCAACTAATTTCTCTCTATTGAAGCACTTTCTTCCTCCCCCTCTCTCTCTTGGGATAGAATAAAAAAACTTATATAATAAGACTCATATCTTAAATAAGCGTGCAGTCAGTATGATCAAATAGTTTGGGACAAATGGAGTAAAAATATGATCAAATAGTTTGGGACAAATGGAGTAAAAATTTTCATGTATCTCTTATTTTAAGATTAAAATATAAAGCAAGTTTTTTTTTTTTTTTTAACTTTTTCATCTTATGTTCCACCGTTTGAGTACAATTCGTCTAAAATCTTAATTATACTTTCTTTTTCTTTTCATTTTCAATTAAAAAATTTATATTTTACTCTGAAATTCTCTTAATAGTGTATTCAAAAGCTCTCTTTTATTCTTATCTAGCATAACCTTGTTGATTTTAAAGTACAATAAGGACTTTTATTTTTAAAACTGATTTATATGATAACAATAAACCTCTTCATCTAAAAAGTCCATATGCATGTGTACCTTATGTGTTTCCTTTTGAAATTTATATTACGAAATAAGTGTGTGAAGTTGATATCGATAATAATAATGAACCTAGTTTCAACAATGTTCACAAACCTACATTTTCCATCCTATATTTATACATACACATTACAGGTTTATTATAAATACAAACTCAACAAAAGTTTATCAAAAATAATTTATAACCCAGATCATTCATCATATAAAGACCTATACCATCAAAATAAAAAAGGAAAAATTACCTACGACACAGAGTTTTGAGAGTTAAGAAAACTATAAGGCTAATTGCACCCATGAACATGAGGTTAGGATAAAATTACACACATGTCCATTAGGTGGAAAAAATAGCACTTATATCAGTTGACCGAATAAGTGAAAGATGAAAAGACCAGAACGTCCATCACTTAGAAATATAATTCTTCAAATGTCAGTCATCGTCCCTTCATCTCACCATACAGCCCCACCAACATCATCCATTTACACTTCTTCAGCTTCAACACACGCAAAGACAATATACAAACACACGATCCCACCCACACATACCCCCACAACCAGCTATAGCCATAGCCATAGCCATCATATTCCACCATCATCGTGTTCTTCAACTTTCTTACAATTCTTTAGCCTTCTCACCCCAATCAATTGTCACACTTTTTTTATTTCAATCACTTGCAACAAACCATTACGATTCAACAAACCAAATGAACAGAAATGAAAATTTGAATTTGAGACTTAAAATCTGGAAAAAAGATATAAGATTCTTGCTGGCGTCAAACTATTACCCAGCACCAAGGGGCAGCCACCGCCAGAACAACCTTTCACCACCACTAATCAGCCTACCATTGTGTTCAATTAGCCCACCACCTATCCAATTCACCCACCGCCACCAAACGGCCCACATTGCCTCAAATCAACCCTCCACAAAGCACAATCGCCATCAATAAGCCTTCCATAACCCACCTTTTAAAATCTAGGTTATTTTGATGTTGATAATTTTTAAGGTTATGTTTTGATAGAATTTTCTTTAAAGGTAAACATAATCTTAGCATCATATTTATAAGATTGGGCTAGATTCACTCACATATTTTTGTCACTTAAAGATACATTAGTGAATTTTAACCTCTTTAACAGTAAATTATTTATATTTAGCCCAAAATATTGTAGTTTAATCTCACTTTTTTAAAAGTAAAAAATTTGCTTAATTTTTGTAAACCTTTTATTTCTATAAATGATATTTTAATGGAAAAATATTTAGCAATTTTAATCTATTGAGATTATTTTATATGATGGGACTAAATTCTTATCCTTTTTTGTTATATTCAGTCTTTTGTTACTAAAAGATGCATTAATGAACTTCTTTAACTTCAAAATGTTTAAAGTTAGCTAAAACAATAGTAATTTAGCCTCGTCTTCTAAAAAGTCAAGATATTTAGAGAACTTTTTAACTTGAAAAGAATATTTTAAGAAAAATTAGTTATTTAACCCTTTGCCTATCAAAACTTGAGAGTTTTCAAACTCAAAAAAATTTATTAATCATTTGAGCTGAAATAAATTGGAGTCTTTATCAGAAAATATACGAAAACAATATCTATATGAAAAACATATTATTATGTAAAAATATGATATCTCAGGATACAATGGATCATAAAAAGATAATAAACATATGAATGATATCTTTTCATGCAAATAAAAGGTATTCCAATAACTCTAATATGAATATAAAATTATGTACTTGCCACAAAGTCAAGTTATAATTAAGAGCAGAGTTGTATGATCTAGCAATTCTTATGCATTTAAAAATTTCTAAAGGTCTAGTTTTACGATAGCTTTCTTATACCAATATGTCGGTAATTAAAATCTAAAATTAAACTTTAGTTATATGATAGTTTCAACGTACGATTATATTTGCATTGAAATATATATATATACATGCATAATTATTGAGATTTGTAGCATACACATCAATATACAAATATGTAGTACAAAATTACAAAAGGATTAAATTTTTGATAAAATATTCAATTTAGTTTAGTTAGATTATGTTTATTCTTAAAGGCTATAAAAAATATTATTCTCTTTTGTTCTCATGAATCGAAATTGATGGAGAAGATGTAGTAACTCTGAGGTATTTAACTTTAACGTGAATGGAACCGATATGTTTTGACATAAATTTTTCAGTAATGAAAGAACGTGCAAAAGTTCAAGAGTGATTTTATAAGTTCTCATAAGATTTTTTCTTTTACTTTTTTTTTTAACCCTTAGCTCTAAGTAAAGCATAAATTACTATGCAGGTGTTTTAAAGAAAGATTTTTTATATCTTAAGAGGAGTCAAATACATCTTTTTTTAAAAACAACACTCTAATTCAAAATGGGTATTTGATGTGAAAAAAAGTTTCAAGTAAAGAAAACGCCTAATCAACACTAATTTTTGTATTAAGACTTCAGTTTAAAAAGGACATCTTAAGAAGAAAAAGAGAGGATTAGCTATTTAACTCTACTCAAGATTATATATGCATATAAAAAAAATCCTAAAATTTCAGTTTTACGATAACTTCCTTATACCAATATATCCATAGTCAAATCTAGAATTAGACTTCATGTTTACGATATTTTTAATGTACTAATATGTTTGTATTGAAATTTATATACATGCAGAATAATTCTAATATGTAGCATATGCATCAGCATACAAATATGAAACACTACAAATTAAAAAAAGGTTGAGTTTTTTTATAAAATATTTAATTTAGTTTAGATATATTACATTTCTCACAAAATGCTACAGAGAACTTCTGTAAGTTATTTCCTTTAATCAAATATGACGGAGAAGATCTAATAACTCTAAGGTAGTTTAGTTTTTAACGTGAATGGAGACGGTAGAGTTTGATAGAAATTTTTTCAATAATTAGAGAGCAAGTCAAAACACTCTTATTTTTTAATCACACTCTTATTAAAAATAGGTATTTAATACAAAAAAATTTAAATCAAAAGTCAAAACAATCCTTAACTCTAATCAAAATATAAATTCCAATAAGGGTATTTTAAGGAAAGCGGCTTGATATCCTATGAGAAGCCAAAAATACCCTCATTTTTAAATAACATTCTAATTTAAGAAGGGTATTTAGTGGAAAAAAATGTTATAAGTCAAAAACACCCTTACTCACCCTTAACCTTTCATGGAGAAATCAATTAGAAAAGGGTAATTTAAGGAGAGAAAAGATTAGTCATTTAACCCCATCTTTACTTTTATATATATGTATAGATACGTTAAACTAAAGTCATATATCCATTTACATTTGCAAATGACTTTCATACATAAACCAAGCAGTAACTTTCTAGGTGAAGTCATCATGTTGTCCGAGTCTTTTAGGTAAAGTCATTCTGGAG